>JAPXFY010001247.1:0-10000 GCA_030674185.1 Monoplex corrugatus | reverse complement strand
CATACATACATACATCCTTACATGCATACATACATGCAATCATACATACATGCATTCATACATACATACATACACACATACATACATACATACATACATACATCATAATACATACACACATACACACATACATACTCATACATACATACATATATATATACATGCATACATACATACACACATACATATACATACATACATACATACACACATACATACTCATACATACATACATACATACATACTTACATACTTACGTACATACATACATACATATATATATATATATATATATATATATATATATATATATATATACATGCATACATACACATACATGTACATAAATGCATATTTACTAACAGAGTAAATTGTTTGCTATAGGTAACCAAGCCATCCCAACAGTAACAGAAGAACCAGTCAAGAGTCCCAGAAGATGAGATGTTGACTCTTTTAATGATACAAAAAGAAGTAAGGAATTCAATCAAAAACCAGTAATAGACTAGCAATAGACAAGTGTGGCTTCCTTGGCAAACACAAATTCTGGTGCCTACAATTCATGTTAATTACAGAGCCCATGTGGTCTCTGTTCATATATTAAATCATTAAAAGTACAGTTGAATCGAGAGATGCCAAAATCCACAAATCCACATTGAAATGGCTTACTGTAGCGTCAAACTTGGTCTGAACGATATTGCACTTCAGTGTCACCAGACAAAGTTGAAGCTACCCCAAACCCATCGTCAACGAGTAAATGGTAGGAAAAATCAACTTTCCGAGCATGTTTGAGGACTCAGAATACAAAGTTGTAAGATCAAGGGTCAAGTAAAAAGAAAAAAAGGACAGTGATACAGGAGATTAACTCTTTTCCCGCCATGGTCGCAACTCCACTGGTGAATGCAGGCGACTGTGCTATTTTCAAACTTTACCCAGCCACCTAGTTTTTCAGCAGTAAGGCCGAAGTGTGGCTTTGTTAACTGTCGGAATTTACGTCACATTTTCTCCGAAGCGTTTTCTCCAAAATGGCTGCAAATTGACACGCATTGTCTACCACTCAGAGTAGAATAAACAGAGAGTTGACTTTGTGTGTAGATTTTCTATCGCTTTTCCTCATTTATTATAATGATATCTGGTGCACAACTCACGAAATAAGGTCAGTAGTACAAGTAATAAACCGTATAAAAATTGTTTGTTTTTCTTTATAATAAGATTATCTGTGGAATAATCAAGCAAGCACACAAACATAAGCAAGCATTCATATATACATACAACATCTGCCCTTTACACGGCAAGAAAAGGTAAGAGAAAATCTTTAATAGTCTTTGAGATAAAAGCTTTTGAAAATGCATACTGCGCTGCAAAACTGGCTGCCCAAAATATACTTTACACTGAGGAGTGCCGTTTCTGGGGAAACTTGGCGTTGAAAGAGTTAAGACAGAAGAGGTGGCCAAAACAATCCAGATGACAGTACAGCAAGACCAACAGGGGCAATGGACAACGTGGGAAAACTCACTCCAAACAAGCCTCAGCTGGAACGACATGTAGCATATAGCCCTCTCAGGACAGGCTTCATCGTCAGATCTGTATATGACCACATGTCCTCGACTGTAATGCAAGTCTGGTGAAATGGGGGAAGACAGATGATCCTGTGTGGCAGCTATGTCAATGAAAAAAAAACTACAGTGGAACATGTCCTGAGCTCATACAAAGAAACATTAACCACAGAAGGTCTAGATGGAAATACAAACAAGTTCTTAACTTAATACAGAGATCGGACAAGTAATCAGTACTGACAGTAAGAAAACCCACATCATCAGAAGTTCCCACAACCCTCTCCTTGGCAGGGGGCAGGAAACTGTGGCCTGAAAAAGCTGCGAAATATGGAGCATGGACGTGGGGTCTGTTGAATGGAGCAGATGACTGGGAGTGCATGAGTGGCATGAGAGCAGATAGAGTTCTCCAGTCCCATGCATTCTTCTTCTACTTCTTCTCGTTTCTGTTGCACCTGGAGGCCAGGTCCCAAGATAAAGTTGGTTGCCATCTGTGAAACATGCACAGGCCCACACAGTTTCTCTTCAAAGGTAATCAGCTTTGGACACATCTCCTCCTTCAGCAGCCAGGGATTCTTGCAGACCTGTGGAAGGGGATTCATGTCCTAATCTGCTTTTCCACAAGGACATACAGGGGCAGGCACATCTCTCTTAAAATGTTTGCTCATCATGTTGTGCCCAGATCTCAGATAGAATATACACCGCTTGTTCTTGACCTGACATCTGACTGTCGTGCGTCTGAGGCATTCTAAACTGAGACTTGATGATGGTATTCGTCTCTGTGACGGAGACTCCATTCTCTGCTTGTTAACCCTTTGACTCCTGCACCCTATCCACCAACCGCAAAAACTTAACCCTTTGACTCCCTCACCCTATCCACCAGCTTCCTGCAGGAAGCTGGTAGATATGGTGAGGGAGTCAAAGGGTTAAGTTTTTGCTTTGTTAGCACTGTTGACAATGCAGGATACTGGTGGACAGGCTGCAGGAGTCAAAGGGTTAATGTTTTGCTCCAGGCTTTGGGGTTTTCTTTATTGACCTACAGTGTGAGAGGATCTACTGCAGCACTGTCCTGGATTAATGTGTCATGCTTTTTCCAATTGTAATTGTCTGTTGTAAGTGAAACTTGCAGGAAAAACGTCGTCTGTCCAGAAGACGACATGGGTGTTGTGATCCACTCTGTGCTGTGATGTTTGCTGCATTGAACACTGCTTTCACATCAGTCTTGTAGTTGGTTCAGTGAAGCCTATTGGGATTGCCGCTGTCTGCCACTCTCCATTAGGGTATCAGATGTAAACCACTGCTTTTCCGTGCTTGGCAATTTGTACAGCTGAACAATTTGTAAAAAAATTGTATCTGTGATTCTTGTGGGTATTTTTCCTCATGCGTGGAAAGTGTCAGTGCTTTTTATTTGTTGTGTTACTTAGCTCATGTTTTGTTGCGATGTGTGGACCTGTGATGCAGACTGTCACTCTTTTCGTGTTGTCTTCCCAAGGTGGGGTGTCAAGGGAGAAGGCAGGAGGTTCAACTTGTCATGAGAGTCTTGCCTGGTATTCTGTTTGCAGTATTATGTCTCTGTGGCAAAACTGGATCTCTGTAACCTGCCAGATCAGAGTTTTGAAGGCTAGCACTCACTGGGTGATCTTGAGTATACCTGTGCTTGATGGCCTGAACCATTACTTTCTGTTCTCTTGTTTTACTTATTGGAGGTCAGTCACCTGCTTTTCCAAGGACATACAGGGGCAGGCACATCTCTCTTAAAATGTTTGCTCATCATGTTGTGCCCAGATCTCAGATAGCACTGGTGAGCATTTCATGGGGCGTACACGCATGTTCAGCAGCTCCTAGAAATTCGCTTTGATAATGTGTCTACATTGTGGTTGTGTTGTATATCTTGTGCATGGGGGGAATCTAAATTTTTCAAGATGCGGACTGCTATATTTTTAGACGTGTTAGTTTCTGTGGCAGTGACTATTTGTTTTTTTAAAATGTGAAGTGCGAGCTGTGAATACCGGTCAACATGGCGGCCATACTGCGCCCACACACTACACGCGCGAGGCAATCTTGCTGCTCCAGTCCTCTGCTAACTTTCTCCCGCGCGCAATAGACACTTTCCCTGCCGAAATGATCCCAGACAGAAACACCGACAGTGACAGCTGCAGGAAGAAACGCAGACGGCCTGGCCACCGAGGGGGTGTTACGACGGAGGTTACGACGTGATAAAACCCACCTTCCCCTCCCTTCCATCATCATGGCCAACACGCGCTCCTGCGCCCCAAAGCCCCAAATTATAATTTTGACGAACTTTGTGCTAATGTCAATTACATGCATGAATACAGATCTGCCTCTCTACTATGCTTCGCTGAGACAGGGTTTTCGACGACAATATCAACGATGATAGCGTCTTCATAGGATGGTTTTGGCACTCCATTCCGCTGTGACCGAGACTTGGCAGTCAGCGGCAAGAGCGGCGGTGGCGGTTGTGTGTGTTTACATCAGTCAGCAGTTTTGTCACCGAGCCAACGTCACCGTCAGAAAAACTCTGTGTACCCCCTGACCTTGAACTGTTTCCTTGTCTCTCAGACCCAAATACCTGCCAACGCGAATTGGACAAGTGTTTGTGACAGTTATTTATAGCCATCCGAAAGCCAACACTTCACGTGCTGTGACAGAAATTGCTGATGTTGTGCATTATTTACAAACACTCTCACCAGATGCCCAAATTTTGTACTTGGTGATTTCAACTCTTGTGACCTGAAACAGACTTTACCTTCTTTTAAACAGTATGTAACTTGCAATCCCCGTCTAAATGGAAAACCTGATCGATGCTATGGTAACATCACCTCTGCTTTTAAATCTTTTTCCTCTCCCTGAGATAGGTAAATCCGATCACCAAGCCATTCATTTAATCCTTGCTTACGACCTGTTGTTCAAACCCAGCCAGTTGTAAAGAAGAAAGTTAAAGTTTGGTCTAGTGAAGATGTTTCAAAACTGCAGGCATGTTATGAATGTACAGACTGGGATATGTTTATTGACACTTCTGATTCTATTGACGAAGCTACAACGTCATCTCTGATTATGTTACATTTTGTGAAAAACATGCTTATTCCGACAAAAGAAGTAAAAGTTTTTCCCAACAACAAGCCGTGGATCACAAAGTCACTGAAACATACCATTAATGAGAAGAAAATAGCATTCCAGAGTGGGGATAGGGTGAAGAGGAAGCAGGTTCAGAAAAAATTAAGAGAAGAACTAAGGATAGCCAAAGTAGAATATAAAAACAAAGTAGAGCAAAATTTTTTCGTGGTAATATGAAAGATGCGTGGAAGGGGATTAAAGTCCTTACTGGCAGAATAAGCCACACAGAGATGTTCCCTCCCTGAGGATGAAAAGATCAAGTTTGCCAACTCTCTGAATGAGTTTTATTGTAGGTTTGAAAGGCAAGACTTGAAAGACCAGTTACTTGAGTTATGAATTGATTTGAGGGAAAGGGGGGCGGGGAAAGGAAAGTGATGACGGTGGGATCGACGGCTCTGTTGTTGAGGCTTTTTTTTAGAAAACAGAACATTCACAAAGCTGTTGGACCAGACTATATCAGTGGAGGGTTGTTAACGCACGTGCGCTAGTCAGTTGTCATATGTTTTTTAGCATGCTGTTTTCATGGTCGCTTAGAGTCTGCACTGTGCCTTCTCTCTGGAAAAACTCGATCATTTCTCCTGTTCCAAAATCCAAAGGTCCAAAACTGCTCAATGACTTTAGACCTGTAGCCTTGACCTCCATAGTAAAGAAATGCTTTGAACGGATAGTCTTACGCCAGGTTACAAACCCAGACACAGCGCTCTCTTTTACCCTTTTCAGTTTGCATACAAACAAAACAGATCCACTGATGACGCAACACTCACTCTTTTACACAAGCATACCTCATGTAGAAAAGCCAGGCTCTTTCGTACGCATTCTATTTGTAGACTTTCTTCAGCATTCAATACTATTCAACTCATCTCATGGCACTCAAACTCCTCAAACTCAATGTTTGTCCTAAGCTCTTCTCTGTATAATAGATTTTCTTATTAATCGTTCTCAAACTGTCTCTTTTCATCATACACTCTTGACTCTCGTTCCACCTCAATGGGCGCTCCTCAGGTACAGTCCTCTCTCCTGTCCTCTTTACTCTCTACACAATGACTGCTTGGCACTGATCTCACTCCTGTTATAAAATATTCAGATGACACAGCAATCCAAGACCTCTCCAACTCAGACACAACATTCAACCAAGAAGTAGTTAAGTTCACTACCTGGTGTACAGACAACTTTTTAGATCTAAATGTTAGAAAGACCAGGGAGATGATCGTGGATTTCCGGAGGGAGCCCGGTGTGATCCCTGACCTTTTTATCAATGGTGTGAAAGTTGAGCGTGTGAATGAGTATAAGTATCTTGGAACGATTCTTGACAGCAAACTCACCTTTGATACAAACACGCAAAATACACAAAAAATGTCAGTCACACCTTTTCTGTCTTTTAAAAACTTAGGTCTCTGCGTATGAATGAGTCCCTTCTTGGTAATTTCTATCGTTGTTTATTGAATCTGTCTTAACTTTTGGATTTTTGTGCTGGTTTGTGGTCTGAGTGTGAAGAATAAGAGAGTGTTGGACAGGGTGGTGAAGGTGAGTGGCAAAGTAGTGGGAGTACAACAGAGGAGCATTAATGAACTATATGAGTGTCGTATTGTGAGCAAGGCGGAGATTGATCTTAGGTGAATCCACTCACGTGCTAGTAACATTATGAGCTCTTGCCATCATTCAAAAAGGTACAGAACTCTGAAATGTTCCACCAACAGAGCAGAATGTCTTTTGTAAATAGGTCAGTTTGAGTATCTGAACAAGATTGGAGTGTGAGTGACTAAAGGAGTGTGAGGAGAGCGGGAGTTATGTAATTGTTTGTCTATTGCAGAATTTTGCTGAACATGTACTGATTTTCTCTAAAGAGACATTAAAGTGATCTTGAATCTTGAATCTTGAATCTTAAATTTCTCTATGGTGTGGACTTCATTACGACTCTGGTGATCCCCAGTTCTTGGTTTTGAACATTGTCTTGGCCACTGTCATTCAAGAGCTTGAACCATATTCCAGGTGTGGTCGTACAGTCCCCTGATAGACTGTCTTCAGTATCTTTTCATTTACACTTGGCTGTTTTTCCTTTTAGCTTTCGCGTGATATTTAGCATGCTCTTGGCTTTTTCCTCTGCCCGTATCAGATTTGTTCCTTTTTAATCTCTTATGGACAGTAAAGAAAAAAAAACAAGAAAGTCTTGAAGGAGGCAGACCCGAGATCATTACTAAAGAAGATTAGAAAAAGACAAGCGACGTTTATAGGCCTTTTTATGAGAAAAGTGAAATTAGAGCACCTGGTCACAACAGGAAAGTTAAAGGGGAAAAAGAACACAAGGTAGACCCAGGGAGGAAATGTTAGACGGACTTGAAGCGTGGTTGAGGACAGAGAGGGTGTGAGATGAACTTGCACCAGCAAGGGATGGATTTATATAGAGGGCCATGATTCACCATGCGACAGGGCACATGATGATGATGATGATGATGATACAGATATCGATATCATACACAAACGTTTATAACTGCTTACCATGTTATATACTAATCTTCATGTATTTTCATCATTGCATTAGTTGGTGCGTCTCCCCCTGTCTTGTTTGTCCTTAATACTTAATTTACTTGCTTCTTTTTCTTTCATTTCTAAGTCTGTAGTTTACTTTTTATGTATAATATTATATATTGCGATGGGCAGGGCATGTAGTTTGCATGTCAGACCACTGGCTTCCAAAGAAACTGTTACTTGGCGAACTACTTTCATATTACAAATGTACACGCATATGTCATCCACTGTGTAATCAGACAAACAGAGCAATTATTTAGGTTAACAAATGATTTAGAGTTTACAGAAATGACAAGTGGTGTAAGTTTGAGTTATTAAGTCTTTTTTTTATTTCATATTTCGTTTATCTTTCTTCTTCTTCTTTGCGTACGCTGCTACCAATCATCTGAGTCCAGGTGATGAATGCAGCCGTCTTTTCCAGCTCCTGTCTGCAGCCATGGTGTTTGGTTGTCAGCGGAGTGTGTGTCGGCCCACACGTCCTGTCTTGGCACCTGGTGAAGGGGACATCTTTGGAGTATATGCTCCGTGGTTTGGTCTTCTTGACCACAGGGACAGGTTGGGGAGGGCGCCCAGCTTCAGTTTGCGGTACATGTGGCTGTTCAGCCTATTGTGACCAGTGCGCACCTCACCAGGGCAACTTGCTGCTCTCTAGACAACAGGTGGTAGTCATCCCTGTGTCGTCTCGGCAAGGAAAGTGCCCTGATGATGCTCTTCTCACTGTAGCTGACGCTGTTGTTAGGTTGTTTTTCTCTGGCTCCCTCTTTAGCAAGGATATCAGCTCGCTCATTCCCGGAGACTCCGCAGTGGGCTGGAATCCACTGCAGAGCTGTTTATCTTTCGAAATTGACTTGACTTATGTTTTGGACCATTAAAAGAATCTATTTACCTGTTCTTGTGAAATATCACACTCTTTGTTTTTACTCATGACTTCTTACACAGCAATATTTTGTGGCAAAAAATGGCTGTGTTCAGCAGTTTAAATATACATGTACCTCTTTACCATGGCCTGTGGCCTGTGGCAGCTGGCCATCTTCAGTGAACAGAAACTATGTCACTACTGAAACATTGCTTCTTTTCACAAATGGTGTATATTGTCTATGGAAGAAACTATCAGTTACCATTCTGCACATCATGATGATGAGGAGGAGGAGGAGGACGAGAGACGTTGGTAATAATGGTGGTAATGATGAGGAAGAAGAAGAATAAGATGTTGATGGTGATGATGATAATGTCAATGTAGATAGTGATGTCGATGATGATGATGATGATGATGTTGTTGTTGTTGTTGTTGCTTTTGGTGATGAAGATGATGGTGATGCTGGTGATGATGAGGAGAAGGAGGAGGAGGAAGACGACGACGACGATGTCCACAATGTTGGTGGTGGTGATATCATCAGCAGCATCAGCAGCAGTAGCATTATCATATCATCATCACCATCATCATCACCACCATCATCACCATCATCATCATCATCATCATCGTTCACCAGAACAACATGAACATCACCAGCACCAGCATCACTCCTGATCCACTGAACATCAGTGACTTCTGTCCGGGTGTAGACTACATCATGAATCAGAACCAAACAAACTTCACAGTCCTACAGACCAACGTATCATACTGCCAGCACACGGTGTTTTCAGATTTTCTGACACACCAGAGAGTGGTGTATGGGATGTGTGATGAGTTCACTCCTGTCTGTCTTCTGCATGTTGAGGTACCACAGGGTATGTTGGTACGGGTTCGGGTCCAACGTTTGGCATACTGGTGTGGCTCTAGGAAATGGAAAACTGAGATATTTACATGGAATTTTGATCGTGATCTAGAGATAGAAATTTGGACAATACAATGCGATGAACATTCTATGGAGTTAGATTACATCGAATCATTTAGAAAACCACATGTCTTTTGTGCACTTTAACAAGTCTTTAATCAAACTACAAATACAGGCAATTAAAGCACACAGTTTTATTAAAATATCTACGTCACCTTACTCTGGGTACATGATATTACCACGTCAGAGTTTCCGTTGGACAGCTTCTCATCACATTTGGGAAGGAGTATCAGTGCCCCATGGCTGTGTCATCATGGTCAGTTTTCAGGGAACAACGTACAAAGAGTACACACCTAAAATTTATGCAGACTTGATTTACATACAACCGGATACACGTCAGATCGTTCTGCATGTGTGTGGTGACAATAACTCATCAACTCGCACTTTCCTTACAACACATATTGAAATTCATGTCAGCAGTCTAGGTCGCGTACCACTACAAGCAAGTATCAGTCTAAAAGTAGTGTTTTCTTTTCACCCAGACAGAGTTAAACCCCATCAGTTACCCAGTGGACTGTTCAACTGTTCTGTCAATCACTACTCCAGCTTTCTGCACCACATGGACTGTAACCTGAAGCCAGAGTGTGAAGATGGACAAGATGAAACAGAAATTGTCCCTTCAGCAGTCCTGCCTGTCAGGGTTTGGTGGCTTCACGTGACAAATGTTTTGCATATGTTAAACTGAAAGTTTATTTGCCTCTTAATCTCATATCATATGAATGTCAGAAGATGGGTGGAAAGTTGGCTTCGATCAAAACCAGACAGGAGCAAATCGATTTCCTGCACATCTTTCATCACCGTGATGATTTTCTGATGGTTTCAGGTTTGTCATCAGGCTGGAAGTCTGTGACTTTTATGTACAGCAAGTTCCGTCATTGTTCTGACAACACCATGGTCTACAACATGGATCATCTTTGTGGCTACAGATACATGTACTTTCCGACAGGTTAATTG
>JAPXFY010001246.1:0-38810 GCA_030674185.1 Monoplex corrugatus | reverse complement strand
AACCAACAGATAAAAACAAAGAAAAAAAGAAAAAGCCACATTCCATCACCAGATGTTGGTGTGATTTTGTAGACAGCAAACGAAAGAGGAATGCTGTAGCAACAACATTCGTTAAGTGTAAATCTTACCATCAGCGTTTCGTAGTAATAAACATGTTCATTTTCATGTAACATGGTCCTGTCAGAAAAATCCCCCTGTGGGGATGCCGGGGGCTCTTTCAGTGTAAATAGTATCCTCACCTTCTGGAAATTCTGTGCTTGACATTTTCTCTTTTTCTGTCACTCTCTTTCTTTCTTTTTTCCTCCGTTGCTTTCTGTCATTTTCTTCCTATCATTCTGCCTTTCTGGTCCATTCACCTGTATGTGTTCAATAAAGTCTTATGTACTTTTTCTTCGGATTGATAATTGGGTACATGTATTAAGTGCATTTTTGGCTCTAGGGTGGTGAGATATGCGGAAGCAATTTTAGGTGACTTATGCCCGTTTTTATAAATGTTTTGGTGTCCTTAGGCATGCTTAAATTTGTATTCAGGTGTGTTTTTTGAAATCAACTGTACGATAAAGTGGACGGAATGGTCAGCGCCAGGGGCGTGTCCTTAGATTATGTGCTCGAATGCATCGATATGTGTACTTAATTTTCTTTTCTTTTTTTTTTCCTGTCGAAGTTTTGTATGTTTTGAAGCGGTTATAGCCCTGATAGGGCTCCACGCAGTCGGCTGGGCTTTAAACAACAGTAACAATAGCAATGACAATGTCAGAAAAAAGGGGGTGATTCTCCAGGATTGAATGAGTCGTAAGTTTGTAGGCGCTGTTTGGCGGTAGCAGTCAGCGATTAGCAATTGAACAGACAGACAGACAGACAGACAAAGACAAGGACCTGTGTGTAGTGATCAGACAGACTAGAAATGAATTTAGTACGAGGTGTGTTGAAGAAGGATTCATGGAGATATCCATGGAACTTTTTATGTAAAGTTGGCCGCCGATGTGCAAATATTATGTCTAATCTTGGTTTTGACTGAATAAGATTGTTCTCTTCAATTGGTGAAGCTTTGTTCACATGGGATTAGGTTTTGTTGTTGTTTTTTGTTGGTTCGCTTTTTTGGGGGTGGGGGTGGGTGCATCTGTTTACAGTTTTGTACATTTCTGTGCTTTTGTGGTAGCGAAGTTGATTTTTTATGGGTAATACCTTTGCATTTTGAAAATGTTGGTCGTTAACTCAGGAGCTTTAACCCTCTAGCGCCGACCACTACAGATATGATAAATCCAAAATCAAGCTCCTGTAGCGCAACTTTAGTGATAACCTGATGCATCCGCCTAGAATATCCGGTTCCAGACAGGCAAGGACTACACTAACACCATGCCACCACACTCTGGCGCCGTGTCTGTTATTCCTCACACTTCATTTTCTACACTGACCGCTAGCAGTTACCAGCTTCCTTACAGTCCTCTGTTTTTGAGTCTCTGGTACACAAACATGTGAGTACACATCTATTTTTAATTGGGCTTAATAAATGCACAGTAGTATGTAGATTTCAAGCATATGATAATTTTATATGAAGCAGATTAATGTTAGTCATAAAAATGACATAAAAACGGTTTATCATATGTGATAAGAACGGCCTTTGTGGAAACTTCAGGAAAAGACAACTCATCCGCCATTTATCAGAAATGATAAGAGAGGCGTTAAAGGTCGCAAGTGCCCTTTTCTAGCTGTAGAAAAGCTAACTTTGATTGTTGCTTTGAATGATTCCTTTGATTCAGAAATGATTTTTTTAGTGTTTGTCTGTTAGAATGTTGCATATTATATGTAATCTGTAAAGAAAAATCAGTAAAGTTAGGATCTTTCATCTGTTTTCAGCATGACAACACGAGTTCCAGTGACAAACGTTTGCCGGTTTGTTGCTGGTGATCAGAGTGATTTTGACCCTTCTGACAGCAGTGGAGATGAGTGGAGGCCAGGAGATGACTTTCGGGTTTATCAATGATCAGTGGATGGACAGAGAAGAATGCCTGGAGGTCTTGGTCTTGGAGGAGAAGTAGTCATGAAGATGACACGAGGTCTTCAGAGAGATTTAAACTATAAAGTCTTCGCTGACAACTTCTTTTCCAACTTGCCTCTTATTCAAACCTTGAAAGCCAAATCCATTTACTTTGTCGAAACCTTTCGAGCCAACAGGTTCAAAGGCCTCAGCCTGAAGTCTGAGAAGGAGCTGAAGCAGGAAGGAAGGGGAGCCTGTGATGTCAAGGTAGAACTGATGTCGAATGTTGTAGGTGTGCACTGGTTTGACAAGACTGTGGACACTGTCTCTACCAATGTGAGTGTGAAACCTCAAGGTGAGGCATCACGATACGACAAAAGCAGAAGCAGAAAGTCACCATTCCCCAGCCTGCCATCATCAAAGAGTACAACAAATTTATGGGTAGGGTGGATCTGATTGACAACCTCACAAGCCTCTACAAGTTCCCGCTAAAGTCGAGGCGTTTCTACATGTACATTTTCTATCACACCATCGCAGTTGCTGTTGTTAACAGCTGGTTGTGGTACAAGAAGGACTGCACGCTGTTGAACCTCAAGTCAGTAAAGCTCAGCATCTTTCAGAGCCAGATTGCTGATGTCCTGGTGCTGATGAAGAATGCAGCTGGTCGCCCGAGCGGCAGTGTGACGTCACCACCTCCAGCCAAGATTGCCAGACAGTCTGTTCCCACCCCTGATGTCCGTCTGGGTGGTGTTGCCCACCTGTCCCAATGGAACAGCGCCAGGACATCGTGCAAAAACAGAAACTACCAGAGCCTGACCTACGTCTTCTGCCCAAAGTGCAAAGTGAACCTTTGCTTCAACAAGGACAGAAACAGCTTTGCTGGGCTCCATCTGCTCAAATAACTATGAAATCTAGCACAAAAAACGCTTGAACAGAAATGAACTACACTGATTAGAAATTTGAAAACAGTTAGCTGAATAAACCTGCAATGAATTGCTGTTCCAGAAACAATTTATCATATATGATAAGATCGGTCTTGGTACCGCAAAAGCCGCTCTTATCATATATGATAATTTTTCTAACTTTGTCATTTTTTCACTTTAATTAAAAATAACACCGAAAATGTGTTTCTTTGTTGTATCTGATGATGTTTTTTCATAAGAAATAATTTTCCGTAGTCTAGAAGTACATTCAGGCTCTAGAGGGTTAATTCAGTAGAAGCCTTCCTGCTCAGCTGAGCAAGGGGAATCAACACACACACACACACACACACACACACACACACACACACACACACACACACACACACACACACACACACACACACACACACACACACACACACACACACACACACACACACAATTGTTAGATCATCTCTGCAGTCATTTCATTCTGCCAGTGCTTACGATTTAGATACTGTTAAAGAAAAAGTTTCCTTTGTTTCCTTTTTGCTTCATTGTTAAGATGTTTTATTAAGATGATCAGTGTGGGCTTCCCATGTAATTTTCTTTGTCTCTGTACAATCCAAACACATGGTTGATTAGGTGGAGAAAGCTAGCCGAAAGAGACATGTTTAACTGGGTTTTGGAAACAGAAACAAGGGGCTATGTGGACTGTTTAAGACATATACAGCTTGGTAGATAACTGATCAAGTGGCGGGTTTTTGTGTGCATGCATGTGCATGCTTGTGCTTACTCACATGTGGATACACCACACTCGTGCATGTACGTACATGCGTGTGCACGCACGCGCACACACACACACACACACACACACACACACACACACACACACACACACATACACAGACAGAGTCACGCACATACTCACATGGTCACACACCCACACACACATAGTCACACACACGCACACAGTCATACACACACACTCACACACACACACACACACACACAGTCACACACACTCACACGGTCACACACACACACACACACACACACACACACACACACACATAGTCACACACACAGTCATACACACTCACACACACACACACACACACACACACACACATACACACACACAGTCACACACACTCACACTGTCACACACACACACACACACACACACACACACACACACACACACACACACACACACATAGTCACACACACAGTCATACACACACACTCACACACAACACACACACACACACACACACACACATACACATACACATACACACACACACGCACACAGTCACATACGCACATAATCACACACACACTCACGCACGTACACACTTTTTCAGACAAAATGTACAAGATTACACTAACCACCTTTTAACAGTGGAAGGGAGATAACGGCACCTTCGATCACAAAGTTGACAAAGCAGAATTTTTGGAGTCGGTTGTCGTCCTTGATATGTACTGGAAATCAAGCGATGAAAATCTTTCTGACCAAGCTTTCAAAGATGTTGCTACAAACTATCGGAGCTTCCCATACCATACAGTCAGACAGAAGTGGATTGCCAAGGTTTCTGAACGGCCCACCTTATTTTATTTTACAACATTTCTGTTTATTTACCATCAGCTGTATCAAGATAAAAGCCACGGGAATAATTATTTCCCCCACTTTTTTTATATTATTATTATTATTTTTTTTTTTTATAAATACCCAGTTTGACTTGTTTGATGATGATGACAACAAAACTGGACAATATCCATTGAAGTAAATATACACTAAAGCCCCCCCCCCCCCCCCTTCTGCTTTTAAAAAAAAAATTGTTTGCATCTTTAGTTATTTTGGCTGTTTGCCTTTTTTTTTCTTCTTCTTTTTAGTCTCTCATTTATTGCATTTATTGTGATACACACCAAATTTGATTCAGCCTCTCCCATACTAAATGAGTCAAAGCTCTTGGTGATTTTTTTTATTTGTTAACTTAATCTCTTCTGTCCAGAACTTCTCTCTCTCCCTCTCTTTCTTCCCCTTCCCTCTCCCTCTCTCCCCTCCCTCCCTCCCCTCTCTCTTCCCACCCCCCTGTCTCTCACACACACACATTCAGACTCACCCCATCATCATAAATCATTCATTGTCAGGTTAACATAAAATTTGTGCTGACGAACACGCACATGAACACACGCGTGCGTCCGCGCACACACACACACATACACACACAACACAACACAACACAACACAACACAACACAACACAACACAACACAACACAACACAACACAACACAACACAACACAACACAACACAACACAACACAACACACACACACACACACACACACACACACACACACACCCCTCCCCCCACATACACACACATACCACCTTTTACCCATGTGTTTGTTAATGTGTGTGTATGCATATGTGTGTCGTTTAATTTTTTTTGGATTAAACTAACATTCACAAATGTTGACTTTCTACAGTTGTTCCTGTTACCAAGTCATGTAACGTACGATATATCACTGGCACATCAACATCATGGACAGTGACTGCCAACTGCAGTGTTACTGGTGTCTCCTCCTATCGTAACAGATACAAGTGTCGCTTGGTTCAGGTACACAGAGTTGTTTACTGTTGTAATAGAGATAAGTGTTGTAAGGATCAGTACAGTGTGTTGTTTACTGTTGTAACAGATACACATGTCATTAGGTTCAGTAAAGTGTGTTGTGTTTACTATTGTAACAGATACATATATCACTTGGTTCAGTACAGTGTGTTGTTTACTATTGTAACAGATACACATGTCGCTTGGTTCAATACAGTATGTTGTTTACTATTGTAACAGATACTCATGTCAATTGGTTCAATACAGTGTTGTTTTTATTGTCATAATACATATGCGTGTCGGGCATGAAAGTCAGGTGGGACTTATAATCAGAAGGTCCTGGGTTTGATCTGCTTAGACACCTCTACATGATAGGTTAAAGGTGAAGATTTTTCCAGTTTCGCAGGTCAACGTGTTTGCAGACCTGCCAGTACTTAAAACCTGATTTTGTGTGTACGCAATCAGAATAACACCAAATGGCACAACATTGAGACAAGTTGACAAGTTTATCTGGAAACAGTCATCTCACCACATGGCAGATACACATTACAAATAGCCAGCAGAATTGGCCAAGCTAAAACAGCATTCAAGAAAATGAAAAGCGTTCTTATCACAAATGCCTGTCAGTTAACCAGGCAATCCAAATGTCCACGAATTTGCGGATATCCGCGAAAGGGAAGTATTTGCATGTTTTGTTCATTGTTAACAATGCTTGTGCCCTATTTTTCTTTTATTGAAATACTTAATTTATCTTTCACCGGAGGGGGTTAAATTTCCATTTACTAGACTAAAATGCTTCAGTTTCTGGGGGCAACGCTCCCAGACTCCCACCAGGTGCTCTTCCCCTGGCATTTTTTTCCTTGAAACACATTTTTGCTTGAATGGATTGCCTGGTCAACATCAGGAAGAGAGTTCTTCAGTGTTATATAGAACATATATTGTATGGGTGTGAAGCATGGACAGTCAACATGTAAAGTCAGAACAAGACTGAGGCAGCTGAAATGTGATTTCTAAGAAGAATGTTAAAAGTTCCATGGATAGCAAAGAAAACAAATGAGACAGTCTTGAAAGAGGCAAACACAGAGAGAGCATTATTGAAGAAGATTAGGAAAAGACAAGCAACATTTATAGGACATTTTATGAGGCAAGAGAAATGTGAGCACCTAGTCACAACTGGAAAAAATGGACGGAAAAATAGCATAAGGTGGACCCAGGGAGAAAATACTGGATGGATAGATGATCTATGGAGTGGATGAAGACAAAGAGGGTGAGAAATGTATTTTCAGTGACAAAGAATATATCTATATGGGGGGAGGGCCATGATCGCTGACACCATGCGACAGGGCACATGATGATGATGATGATTATTATTATTATGCAGAATATCAAATATGCATGTAATAAATTCCTATGAGTCATGACAATGGCTGGCTCATGGGAACATGAACATACCTGGCATGCATGCATACCAAAGATACAGACTGTGTAACAATTTAGCTGATTGTGAGCAACTCTTGTTACAGCTTGAGTTCTCTGCCCTCAACTAAAACATCTGATATGTGTGATGCAGACTGAGCCCAAATGAGTTTGCACAATAACTCTGTAAAATAACAATTTATGATAATAATAATGTAACTCAGTCTAGTCTGCAACATAATAAATTGGCAACAGAAGTGCATATTCATATTTGAAGAATGCAAAACAGCTGCTGTTGGACGGGAAAGGGACTGGCAGATATTGAACTCAAACCACAGGACTCCTTCCCATGCCTCCACATGAAGACCAACACCAGGTGATAAAATACCTGTATGCCTACTGATATTACTGATATGTTGGAACGATGGGAGAGACCATCGTCATCAATGTCATCAGATACACAGTATCATGTAGTTCAGTATAGTGTATTGTTTACTGTTGTAAGTGCGTTGTTTACCTTTATTGTAATATATATATATATGACTAAGTGCCAAAAGGTGGGACCCCGATTTAGGACAAGGGGTTGAAAAATAAAGCCTGCTTTAAAGAGTTCTCTTTGGTACCATCTGATACCTTTCAGTACCAAGCATGATTCTGTAAGAGCAAAAGATAATCAAAAGCTTGGTTTTGGAAATATCTGTTTAAATGTTGGAATGTCTAAAGTGTCGCATGTCAAATATTACAACACAAATGCTCATAACATATTTTTTATAATGCTGCAGACCCAAGATACTGTTTTTGTGTCCATGTAGCATGCCTAAATGTAATGCTATCGTCTCTTTCTGATTTTCTCACCCTGAACATAATTTATGGACATGTATTGTCGTAATGTTTGACGTGTGACACCAGACAGATTTTTAGCAATTTGCCACCAGGCCCAATCACACTTTTTCTTCTAATAAAACACATCTGCACATTCAACATGCACAAAACAAGACAAGCTGTATTTAAGTATTAAAAAAAGAAGAAATATATTTGAAGAAAAGGATGATTTTCAAAAAAGTGTCGCACATCAATATTACACCAGATCACAACATGGGTCTTGGTTCAACATCACCAGACTGACAAACAAAAAATGATGCAAACATTAACTTATGGACCAATCTGAACTAAACATTAATCCACTAAGACCATTGAGTCATTGTAACCCGTGCCAACAGCATGGGTTAGAGGTGGCTCATCGTCATCAGTAAAGGTCTGAAGCCAACCGTGCTAACAAACTTTGAATAGCTGGCACCTTTTGCGTGGACACCTTGTCCATTAACTTAAGTGTGACCTCCCTTACAAGAGAAGTGTGTGGCTTGCAAGAGTACATGTAGTCTGCTACACTCCAGCACCAAAGGCCATTTCTGGCTTTTGACATGAAGTGCACGAGTAAGGCTCGATACATCCCAGGTTCGATACGTCCCAGGTTCGATGCGTCCCAGGTTCCATACGTTCCAGGTTTGATATGTCCCACACACCCCACACCCCCACACCCACCTGTCCCACACCCACACCCACACCTCCACCACACCACCCCCACACCAAACACACCCCCACATCACCCCCACCACCTCACCAAACACACCCTCACCCACATCCCCACACTCACACCATCCACACACCTCCACTACACCCACACTTGTGGGTGGGGTGTGGGTGGTGCTGGAGGTGTGAGTGGTGTTGATGGTGTGTGTGGGTGGTGGGGTGTGGGTGTGGGTGGTGAGTGTGGGGTGGTTGGGTGTGCTTGTGGGTGGAGGTGGGGTGCTGTGAATGTGGGTGGTGTGAATGTAGGGATGTGCGTGGTGGAGGTGTGAGTGGTGAGGGTGGTGTCAGTGTGGGGGTGTGGGTGGAGTGTGGTTGGTGGGTGTGGGGGGCTGGGTGGGGTGGTGAGGGTGTTATTGGTGTGGGGGTGGGTGGTGTGGTTTTGGGTATGGGGTGGTGTGGGTTGGGGTTGTTGGTGGTGGGGGTATGGGTGAGGGTAGTGTGTGGGTGGGTGGGGAGGGGGTGAGGTGTGGGTGTTGGTGTGGGACGTATCGAACCTGGGGCGCATCGAACCTGGGATGTATCGAACCTGGGACGCGTCGAACCTGGGACGTATCGAGATGTCCCCGAAGTGCACACAGACTACTCCTAGCAGTCCATCCGTCTCCAACACCTGACAGGGATATTCAACACCTGACTGTGACACAAATATATATTACACAAATGTCACTTGGTTCAGTACTGTGTGTTGTCTACTGTTGTAACTGATGTAAATGTGACTTGACTCAGTAGTGTGCTGTTTGCTTTTATCATAATAGACACATTTGCTTCATTCAACTACTGCATTGTGTCACAGTCTGAACTTGTAAACCTCATGAACATAGTTTCCAGGATAAAGACCAGAATTGTATATCTTGCATTCAGGTTGATGCATAAGACATGTTTTAAGTTAATTATGCTGTGCTTTCTGGTTAAGTATTGAATTTAGTTTGTATTCTCTGTAAGGAGCTTTTCGTTTTAATGTCATATCATTATGTGATTGTCTTGCTGTACTCTGTCAAACATTTGACTAGTGGAAATATGGTAGACAGTGAAAGTGTTTAACGTAGTGATGTATGTCACTGTCCATGACTGATTAGTTATTCTTGCTGTTTCACTGGGCTTTGGTCATCTGAAATAGATACAGCCAGATCTTCTTTGTAAAATTGGTTCCTAATGTATTGTGGAACATTTTTTGCGTTTAGCATCTGTACACATTGCCGACTACTAAAATGCATCAGTGAGTCATGTGAATTTGTGGACTGTGTTCATTGTAAACTCTATGTCTTTTGTTTGTTTGTTTATGCAGACATCACCCTCACAGCAAGATATTGGTTCTGAGGTGACCTACACCCCACAGGCGGCAGTGGCAGTTGCGAAGTCACTGGTCCTTTCCCCAGTACAACCGGCAGTTACAGTTATCAAATGGTCATTGTTCCAGGGAGGGTGAATGTTGCTGCCAACTTTGAGGGAGGGTCGTCATCTTTTCAAATTAGTGAGACTGCCTTTCTTCATGTCTGGTTTTATTTTTGTTATCTTTGCTCAGTCTTCTGCTCAGTAGTAACTTGTTTTTTTCTTGTGTATGTTATGTTTTTTTTCTCCTTCCTCCTGTCCCCATATTGTATCACAAGTGCACAGGCATACCCACCCATACACTTGCACTCAAAACACCCATTCATGTCATTGCATGTATTCTTTGACATGCATCAAGCCACATTACACTATCACTGGGTGTTTAAAACATGTCAGTTATGTCGGTGATCACCAAGCAGACATGGCAACTCAACATGGTATTTTCTGTCATATTTTTGGTGTGAGGCTTGCCTTTCATTCATGGCTGATGAAATGTTGTCGTCATAGCTGACTATGTTGAAGATGCACTGAATGTGAGGAAGAAGGAAAAAAGAATCTTTTATTTAATGTCTGTTCACAACAGTGATTTTAGATACACACACACACACACACACACAGACACACACACACACACCACACACACACACACACACACACACACACAGACACACACACACACACACAGACACACACACACACACAGAGACTCACACACACACACACACACACACACACACACACACAGACACACACACACACATTCAAGATGGCGGAGACTCCTGACGGATAAAAATTTCGGCAGTCAGAGATAACAGGAAATAGTCTCAAATGACCAGAACAAGACCGGGGCGCCTTGCTGAACAGAGGCAAGAAGCTGCGTCTGCGGAAAAAAAACGATTACGAGAGGCCGTCGACCAGCGACAAGCGAGACAGGATCAAAAAGGCAGAGACTGTCCCTTCAAATGGCGCTTCGACCGCGGTTTCCACGGGCACGCAGAGCGGGACAACTTCCATCACATCTATACCCAGCCCTGCGGAACTCGTGAGTACGATCGTTGAACTAAAAAACATCGTACTGGATCTGCGCAACCAGGTCAGTACCTTAGAAAGGACTGTGCTTGCGCAGATCGAGGCCCGGTCGACAGCAACCGCCACCATCAAACCGACCAGGAACAGTCATACACAGACAGATAATTCCACAACAACTCCCACGTACTCAGACGTTCTAAAACAAAAGCACACACGCAGGCAGGACGTCCAACAGGCACAACGATCAAACACAACAAAAACTAGCAGCAGTACACGAGCGAAAACAGAGCTTGAAAAGAAAACCAAAGACGGGAAAGAACACCATGACATCAAAAAAGCTAAAGACGTCACATCACAGCTCAAGGACGCAACGTCACACACCAAAAAGATTTCAGAACAACGTAAAACAAACCACGACCTTCCCTATGTTCTGACTGTCCATGATTCGGTGTTGAAAGGTGTCAACTCGAGACGACTAGGACGTTCTTATGGTTTTGAAGGAGACTCAAGTACTGTGAATAACATTCATGACATACAAAAATCTTTAGACAAGTCACTTTCCAACTTTGACAGTCCTGCAGACTGTATTGTTTTACACTGTGGTGTCCACGAACTGAATAGCAAAGATCTCAAAGCAACAACACAAAATTTAGCTTCATGCATCAAACATATAACACAAAAATATCCAAACACAAAGATAGTCATCAGCAAGGTCGCCCCTGTACGACATTCACATATGGAAGTTCGGCGGAATTTGTTTAACGCTTTTTTATCTGCTGAGCTAGTTAACATAAAAAACCTATCATTTGTCTCCCATGACAACCTTCGAACTAACCAGCAGTTTCTACACGACAATATTCATCCCACCGCCAGAGGAAGCAGCGTGATAGCGGGGAACCTGGGAAGACACATTCGGGATCTATTTTGGGAGACGCCTAGGAGACCAGGAGGATCACGACCTTCACGGCCACACGCCTCTAGATTCTCCCGAGGACCGTTCCCCTATTTTGACACCTATGAACCGTGGTGGCTATCAAGTATCATACAACATGTTTTGAATGAATCGTAGTAGATCTACAGTGACCAACGTTTCATATCACAGGACTTTTTCCTCGTCTTCTCTGACAGTTCTCTTGTTGAAAGTGTATAAACGCTCGGAATTAGTCAGTCAGGACTCAGACTATAATCTCTGTACATTTGAAGGCGTGTATACTATTATTTAATTTATTTATAATTTATTTCTGTTCTAGATCAAAGTCTTATCTTGATTAGTAGGACTTCTTTTCTCCATAGTTTTACTCTTTTTTTTTTTCTACCTTTACTTTGTAGTAAAAGTAATCATTCTCCCCCTCCCCATTTTCCTTGTACACAGAAAACCAAATATACGTGATTTTCAAACAAATCACCGTTAATTGAAAATAAGGGATTAGCCGACAATGAAAATCAATTTTTTTACAGTGGAATTGTAGGTCTATTTCCACCAATTCAGCATACCTGGAACATTTCCTTGCCTCAAATCAGTGTGAAGTCTTGATTCTGCAGTCGCTTAATGTTATGCCAACCAAACTTCCCAATTTCCAAAATTACTATTATCCACCAGTGTATGCCTATGGGAATCCCGGGAAGAAAGTAGCCACTGCGATATACATACTTAAAGAGTTACAATATCACATATTTACTTCCCCAGTTTTAACGTCAACTGAAAACTTACACGCTTGTGCCGCTACAGTACAATTCAGTAATTCTTTTATCCTGAACGTTTTGTCAGTCTACCTGCCAACAGGTCCAAATGACCACAACACAGAATGGCTGCGCACGATTCCGGATCTGCTGCACGGTAAATGGCTAATAGGTGGAGACTTTAATTCCCACTCCCCGTTTTGGGAAAAAGATCGCTGTACTGTGACAAGCAATCGTTTAGTAGAAAATATAGTTGACAGTTCGCTTTACCTTTTGAATGATGGGAGTGTCACTAGAATTCCTGATATTTCCAAACATCGGGCAACAGCCATCGATCTGTCTTTAATCTCACCAGAATTAGTACCCTGCTGTACCTGGGACACTTACAGAGATACTTTAGGAAGTGATCACTTACCTATCCTCATAACACTAACTAACGAAAACATCAGGATGAAAGACAGCATTCCTGATATTATACCAAAATATAATTATACACGCGCTGATTGGTCCTTGTTTCAGACTGTTCTTTCTAATCGAGATTTCACACATTATGAAAGTGGAAATGTAGACGTTATGTTTTCTAAATTCCAGGAGTCAGTTCTAGCTGCTGCAGACCTTTCCATCCCGAAACTCAAAACTTTTAAGTCTAATAACCGTTTGGGTAATGTTTGGTGGACGGAGGCATGTGAGCAAGCAGTTCAGTATAAAAAAGAGAAATACAAAATCTACATCAAAAGCAGGAAACCTGAAGATCATATGGAAATGAAAAAAGCTAACACCCAGTGTAATAAAATCATCGCTGAAGCAAAGAAAAATTATTGGGTATCATACTGCACAAAAGAAATTTCAGATTTCAAGGATTTCCATAAAGTCTGGACAAAAATGAATCAAATGAAAAATGGAGCCAATTTACCTAGGTGTCCAATAATGATTGATACAAGTCACAAATTTCTTTCCGACATGGACAAAGCTGAAACTTTTGTGGAACTTTTTGCCCAAAATAGTAAAGTAGATGGTTTGACTCCTACCTGCAAACACTACAGGGAAATGGCAGCTAACAACCCTATCTACACTGATCCAATACCTCAGAATGATCTCTGGTTTAATTCTCCAATCACCTTAGAAGAGTTAAAAAACACTATCTTGTCTCTACGCAACAAAAGGAGTTCGGTAGGTGTCGATGCAGTTTCAACTGAAATGATTAAACATCTTCCAGAAAACTTTATTATTTTTTACACAAAATTTTTCAGAAATGCTGGGTTGGTGGAATTATACCACAATTATGGCAAACGTCTGTTGTTATACCAGTATTAAAAGCAGGAAAGCCTAAAAACAATAAAAACAGTTGCAGACCTATTGCTTTAACGTCCCATACGAGCAAACTATTGGAAAAATTGGTATCAAACAGACTTGTACATTACTGTGATAAAAATAACGTTATTCCAGTAAATCAGGCTGGTTTTAGAAAAGGGAGATCTACAGTTGAGCACCTGGTTAAACTTACCACTCACATCAAGAAACAGTTTGCCCGCAGAAAAAGTCTTTTAGCTACATTTTTTGATGTGAAAAAAGCTTACGATCAAGTTTGGCATATGCGTTTATTGTACAAGCTGAAATCTATTGGTTTATCTGGCAATATGTATGATTATATTAAGTCTTTTTTAGCCAATAGAACTATTCAGGCAAGAGTGGGAACTAGTTATTCTACTTCACGACATCTTGATATGGGAATTCCACGAGGTTCAGTGATAGCACCGCTTTTATTTAATATCCTTATACAGGATCTTCCTAAAGCACTTTCAAATCATGTTGTTTTGGTACAGTATGCTGATGATATATGTATTTGGATGAATATTACTTTAAAAAAGACAACTCCACAGAGAGCACAGAATTACATTAGGAAATTGTATCAATCTGATCTTGATAATCTTGGAAACTATATGTTAGAAAATGGTCTGTCGTTGTCAGCGGAAAAAACTAACATGATGCTATTTAATTCTGGTGGTACTCTAAGTAACTTGCCTACTTTCAGATTGCTTGGTGAAGTGTTACATTACAAACAGGTTGTAAAATTTCTGGGAGTCTTTATGACATCGAAATTAAACTGGAATGTCCATTTTGATTATATTTCAACAAAAGCAAGAAAAGCCCTAAATTTTATAAAGATAATAAGCCGATTACCTTGGGGAATGGATACGAACATACTAATTCATCTATCAACAGCACTTGTACGATCTAAATTATCCTATGCGCAAGAAGTGTTCTTCAGTGCACCAAAATATTTATTAAAGAAGATACAAAGCTTAGACTGCAAAAGTATTAAAATTGCTCTTGGTGTCCCTACTCATGCCTCTAATCTGGAAACGTACAAAGTTGCTGGAATTCTGCCTCTGAACAACTATCGTGAGCTAGCGACAGCAACATTTGCAGTTAGAACTACTTCACAAACGGACAATTTTGTGAGTAAGGAAATTAAAATCAGGTCTGATGTTGACTTTCCAAAGCGAGCAAAAAGCATTTCATCACAAATGACTATTACAACTTACATATCTGACTTGGTCAAACAGTCTAACATAAATATGGATGAAATAGCTGAGACACCATCAACAACGCCTATCCCTACATGGGAAATGCAAAAAGCCTCTTTTGATATTGATTATACAGACGTTAAGAAATCTGAAAACGTCAACATTTCAATATCCACAGCAAGAGAACACGTCGATGAAAAATACCGTACCCACCTTCACATTTTTACCGATGGATCAGTCTTAGAAAATAAATGTGCTGGAGCAGCATTTTATGTTCCAAAATTTAAGATAAAAAAGTCATTTCTCGTTGGGGCAAACTTATCGATCTTTACAGCGGAATTAGTCGCTATTAATCAAGCATTGCATTATCTAGTAAATCTTAAACCCATGTCTTTCAAAGTAGTTCTCTTTGTTGACTCAAAATCTGTATTATATGCCTTACGGTCTTTTAATGCCGACACAAGACCTGATTTAATTACTGAGGCAAATCATCTTATACATCGTTTAAGGGTCAAAGGTACAGATATCAGTTTATGCTGGGTGCCTTCTCATGTTGGTCTTCACGGCAACGAAGTAGTTGACAGAGCAGCTAAGCAAGGCGCCCAGAATGCTGATAATGCTATAGAATTACATGTTCATACCTCCGTAAAAGAAGCTTGCAACTTGCTCGAATCAGCCTCATGGACTCGATTTCATGAACATTCAGATGAACAATTTCTGTCACAACAAATGATAAAACTTACCGTTCAAAATGTATGTAAAAAATTGCAGTATTCTTCCATGTATCATTTGAGATCGATTGTTGCTGTTTGTTTTCGTATTCAGCTGAACGCATTGAAAACAAAATATTGTAAAAATGTCAAGTGTATTTGCGGTGAACAGTTCACACTGTTTCACTGTTTATTCTACTGCAAAATGCTACGTTCTTTTTTACCGAAAATGTTTACTCAAGAAAAGTATTCTGAAAATCATTGCCAGAAAATTACATCAGATCAAACGTTGTTAGTTAGAATTTCAGAATCATTAGTTCACAGTCCTGTTAATGCATTACTTTAACTTTATTCGGTTTGTATTTTAGTGTTACAATTTCCCTTCACGTTGTTGAAGTTAATTGTTAGTGTTAAGTTCTCGTTCCATTTTACTGTTCCCCCACCTGCTAATGTCGTTTTCCTCTGTCTTCCCTCTGCCCAAATCCAACCCATCCAACTATCGTTCTACATTTTATTTTGTTCAATTTAAAAAAAAAAAAAAAAAAAAAAATTTCCCCTTCCCCCCCTCCCCCGTCTAATATCACTTATAGTGAAAAGACGTTAAATTAAAGAACGAACGAACACACACACACACACACACACACACACACACACACACACACACACACACACACACACACACACACACACACACACACACACACACACACACACACACACACAAAGAAAAAAGAAAAGGAAATGGAGAAAAAAAAGGGGGGATGGGGAGGGCGGGGGGAGTGGCAGTTTGAATGTGAGAAGGGGATCAATTACAATTAATAATTCAGAACAATGAATTAACAGTGTCAAATAATAACATACAACAATTAATTAACTCTTCATAACAACCTGCCAACAGTGGATCTGAGAATCAGTTGGACTACCTAAATAATATAATTATTTTTGTTGTAAAGGATGTCTCCTAGAGTCAGTACATGAAAAACTGAGATTGTTATTTTTGTATGTCGTAAGATAGGACATTCAGAGAGGAAGACACAAAGAAAATGGCGCCAGTTTATGCTGATGAAGAACAGGTCAGTTTTAACCCTGTTCCAGGTGAGAAGATTGAACAGTTACAATCACAGTATTCACCTGTGGTTGAGTTTGTTTTTTGTCACATGTCTTGTGAAGAATAACTTCTGCTTCTGTTGGCAGATGTGTGCTTCTCACATATCAGCAAAATGACATCCTCAAAAACCATAATGGTGTGGTTGGGTCATCTTTCAGATCACAAATGGGTTTCTTGTTTGTCAGTACAGTAGTTCAAATACAGTTACAACACAGCTTTGTGTCCCACACAACTTATGTGATGTTGTCCTTTCGTTAGAACCTGTGTTTGGTTATCAGGGGAAATCAGCCAGCTTGCTGTCACGTTTTCCCCCATTTTCTGTTGGCTTGGGATCTATGTAGGTATCTGTAGATTTTTAATTTTGTGTGAACAGCGTTGGGGGACATATTGCCTTATAAGCCAGAGTGTGTGAGTGAACTGACATGACTTTGTTCCCTGTCACAGGCTCACCTTGATCTCTGTTCAGAGTTGGTACTTTGGTGTCTACACTTGAAAATGTGGCCAGAAAGTTTCAACTTCGGGAGGAATCGCTGAAAGTTCAGGTCTTCAAAGCACTGATTACCTGAAGATAGTAACATCAGATCCTTCTGGTCCTGTCTTAAAGCTAGTCCTTGTTATTGTATACACAACGACCAGAAGGCAGTATTTGAGTACATGATGGTTTTGGTCTTTGATAAATCCCACTCCACAAAAGTAAGGGTTTAAGCATTGTATTTTAAACTTACTGATAGTTTGTTAGTTGTCAGTTGAAGTTCTGACTGGAAGTCATGGGAGTTTTTTTTCTTTTCTTTTTTTTTTTTTTTTTAGTTTGGTGCAATAACTTTTGTTAGGTCTGTATAACTTGTTTTGTTTTCTCATGCCCTTCTTGAAGTAAGTGCTTTTGGTAATCTTTCAGTTTTCATTTTGAATGAATTGTATTTTTTGGTGTTTGTGTTAAGTTCAGGGAGGGTATACCCACCTCTACCTCAGTTTAGCTGCTCTGTGAATTGTGCAGGGTTGACTTGTCTCCATTTGTGACAGCTCTCTCTTCATTTGTGTAATTATCTCCATTGCCCTCCATAATCACCCATTACCATTCGTCACCATAATTATGTTACCTCATAACCCACAGTTTCCATCCATTGCTCTCTTCGGCTCATTTAATTGTTGCTAATTCATTCAGTCATTGCTTTCGTCCATCTTCTCTCCAATCTTCGTGTCATGTAGAGGAAAAGGATCCCATGGATATATAGTGTTGTTTCAAGAGTCCACAGTACACCAGTGTGGATTTGTACAATGTCTCAGTGTCTCTTTCTTGCGATGGGATTATCGTGACTGTGACTTCGGGTTCAGGTACGTACATCACTTCGGCCATCGGTATATTGTCTTGGTGATATTCAGACAGAATTCTACATAAGCACATAGCCAGACACATGGACTGTTAGTTCAGAGAATGAGTTTTATCTTTTTTGTGTGTGTCTTGAGACTGCATCTGTGCCCGCGCATGCATATGTGTGTGTGTGTGTGTGTGTGTGTGTGTGTGTGTGCGTGCGCGCATGCCCCCTAAGGGAAAATATGTGTGTTTAATGTAGGTCTCCTTTGTTACTCCTCTTCTCTACTAATTCCATTGCCCTGTTGGCATCATTGGAACAAATGCCAGAAATGCCATGAGTGAACTGAGCTTTCTTATTTGTCATGATGATTGAGTACTCCTTTGGGATTACTTTAATGAGATATTAATTGTGGAACATTCAAACATTTCAGTGTTTGTTTGTCAGTGAGAATTTTGACGTGTGTTAAACAAAAATAAAGTTATGCGTCTATGAATCCGTTTGTATCATGTTTTGTGTCACTTGGCTGTCAGTTTTCTTTACTGTTGGTTAACACAAAACAGGACACGAAAGGTTGTGTACACACAAGACCTGGGAGAATCATATGTCAGAGTGTGCGTGTGTTTGTGTGTGTGTGTGTATGTCTGTGTGTGTGAGCGAGTGTGTGTGTGTGTGTGTGCGCACGCATATGCTATTGCACACATGCTCAGATCAACAGCATGTGTGTCTTGCATGCAGATTTGAAAGAATATTATATGAGAAATCAGATAAAAATTTATGTAAGTTAATGCATTACCAGATGAAGATGTATAAGTAATCTGGATCTCTCAGAAACTGAAGCTGTTAAATATCTGAAGCTGAAGCTGTGAAATATCTGAGTAGTACTGGAAAAAGTGCTTGCAACGAATCAAACCAATTATGACGGCACAGATATACAATCAAAAGAAGCTAGGGTAGTGGCACATAGAGCATATCTGCACAACCAGCCAGAGCATATCTGCACACAGCAGAGCATATCTGCACACCAGCCAGAGCATCGCCACCACAGTTGAAATTGATAGATCTCTCTCCCACAAATA
Organism: Monoplex corrugatus; assembly: GCA_030674185.1. NCBI lineage: Eukaryota > Metazoa > Mollusca > Gastropoda > Littorinimorpha > Ranellidae > Monoplex > Monoplex corrugatus. The sequence continues at coordinate 19,532 of JAPXFY010001246.1, read as the reverse complement.
AAACCATTGTGTGTGTGTTAAGACGTTACATCCCTTTTGAAACTTTGGAACATTTCTTTGAAATTAAATGTTAATAGTTATGGCAGAGGTTGTCTTAAGTTAAACACATGGGTTTCTAATCGTATTGCTGGGGATTTACAAATGTTTGTAATTTGTACATTGACTATATGCCTTGTAGTTGTAGTTCAAACAGTTTGTCAGAGCTATGCCAAAAGGAAGATATCTACCTGTCCAGCATGTTATGAGAATGAAGCTGGTTGTTCTTGATTTGGTCAGTTTGTTCTTCAAAAATTGATTACTGTAATTCCCTAAACTATCTACAATGACATACATTTGATGAAAACAAGTCCATGAATAAAGACATTGTATCATTTCTAAATTATAAAAGATAGTGAACCATAATCAGAAATTTGATAATGCACTAAAATCTGATTTTTACTATTGCTGAAGAGGTAAATGATAATGATTTCAACAAACAATTATGAAAATGATCACTGACTGAGTAATCAATTTAATGTGTATTGGAAAGTAGTAGTAGGCCTCTGTCAGTTGGCGTCAACTATGAATGATGCACCCTATTGTCATGTTGAATTGAGTTGACACCTCTGGAGCAGCATCAGCTGTGGGTGTAAGGCCGATGCGGGAAAGGCAGTCTCTGACATTGGATGCATGTATGGATCCTGGCCATGGGATTGCTTTCACAGGAGCTTGCTTTCCCTGACGCTGATTTCCTCAGCTATGATCTGGATCCTTTTTCCCCCAACCTGGAGCACACTGCGCCGTCTGTTGCGATTGATTGCTGTCTTCCCAGCTCTCTGTGTTGATGTTCAGAGCTTTTATATTGCGCTTGCAGACATGTCTGTATCATAGCTGGGGGGCGACCAACAGATCCTTGCCTGAGATAGTTCACTATGAAGGATATCCTTTGCGATCCATTCATCTTTCTTCCAACATGGCCAATCCAGTGCGGCCTGCATTGGCTGAGTAGTGTGTGCATAGTGGGGAGACCAGGGCATGGCGTTTCGGTTGGTATTTTGTTGCTTGACTTGATGTTGAGGACGCAGCAAAGAATGCACAAGCGAAAGCTGTTCAGCTTTTGCCCTTGTTTGGCATATGTTGTCCATGCCGCCATCTTGGTTGGAGTTGTCAGCTTTGAGTTCTCCCAGACACCAATAGTAAGTTGGTTTGAGATTGCTGCAGCCATGCCGATGCACTTGTTGATCTCGGTATCAAGGGATAGATTGTTGCTGATGATGGACCTGAAGGATGTGAACTAGTGGATGACATTAAGTTTGTAGTTGTCACTGCTGATGACAGGTGGAGTGTCCATGTCTTGGCTCAGCATGTTCATCTTTTTGGGGCTTTGCAGGCTTGGGAAAATCTGTCTGTGAGGCACTGCAGTTGTTGCTCAGTGTGTGAGGTAACAGCAACATCATTGGTGAAGAGCAGGTCTCTGATAATGGCCTCATGCACCTTTGTCTTTGCTTTCAGTCTTGCGAGGTTAAAGAGTAGCCCATCAGATCTGGTGCGTAGGTACACTCCTTCCATTGCAGTCCCAAAAGCATGCTTCAGGAGCATGGTGAAGTAATTATTTTATTGTGTATTGGAAAACACTGACTTGTATAAGCTGCAGTCACATACCTATCCTAGATTTAGAAATATGTGATACATATATTCACAAGATATGTGAATATCTTGGTGTTCTCCTCTGAATTTTTCATGCGCCCATCCTACCAGACGCACACACACGCAATCAGAATGTGTTTAACCTTTCTATGTGGGCTATACATGTAAAAGATATTTTCAGGCGAGGCAAGTTTACTTTATCAAAGACTTGTATAAAAACTGTTGCAGCACTATATTGAACAAGTTTGACAGATACTCTGTGCATTCTTACAGATCGCCCCAGCAGTGCCCCTACCCACACATGTGCTGAATACCTGGAGGAAGGAACAAATGCCGTATGCACTTGCAGCTCTACTGACTTGGGCCAGCCAGCAGGTGTTGTCAAGTGGGTCTCTTCTGGATCAGATCAGCTGTCACTTAACAACATCAACAAAAACCAGAACGGTAGCTCTCATGTGTGTGAGGTGGTGTGGAATGGAGTACGTGTGCAGTCTGTCACCTACACCCTGCAAGTGGCCTGTGAGTGTTGTCATAGAGATGAAGTAGGAGATAGATATTTTTACTTTAATGAAAGTGATAGAATTGATGGCTGGTGTTGACAGTTTTGGGATTTTGTTGATTTGAAAGAGATATGTCATGGGTGTGAAATAATATGGAACAGACAGTTGATATGAAAGAGATATGTCATGGGTGTGAAATAATATGGAACAGACAGTTGATATGAAAGAGATATGTCATGGTGTGAAATATATGGAACACTTGTAAAAGTATGTCATGGGTGTGAAATAATATGAACAGACAGTAAGTTGTCACTGATGACGAACTACCAACTCTTAATGAATTTAGTGATCTTGGAAGGAACATCTGAGGGGTCAGATTTGAGTTCCTTCATGCAAGCTCAGGGGTGATTATCTTAATGTTCATATAACAAATATCAAGATATTATACATCAGAGAAATCTGCACATCACACAGATTGTTGTAGTCTACATCATTTTGTATAAGATTCACTTAGATCGAAACTATAAGCAATTTAAGTCAATAAATAAATCTTGCAGAAAGGGATTCTAGCCGTATTTTTACGTAATTAACTAGTAGTATTAGTCCATGAAAACTATCAAATAAATGAGTAAATAAACTATAATGCAGAGAGTATATGGACATATTTTCAATAGGTAAATCAACCAGTCTGTGCAGAACTTGATCAGTGAGTAGTCAGTAGAAAATACAAATGATTGTTATCTGGGCACACACAGTTCAACCAAAATATCAAGTGCCAGAATGTATTCTAATACTTTACTACTTGGCAACAGTTTGTTGCAGTGTCAGTTCCATATAAAAAGGAGCAAGAACAATAAGAATTTGATTCTATGTTCCTGACAAATGGCAGCCATTTTAGTGGCTTGCCACACTGTGACTTGGTCTGAATGTTTTTTGATGCAAGCTTAATATCTAATAATTAGAGACATGATGTGGTTCAAATGAAAGATGAGAATACCAATATTCTAACTGTGATCTTAAATAGTGCCGAATGATCAAACAACTAAATTATCGTAAAAGGAAAACAAGAGAAATTTCACCTCGAAGACATTTCTAATAAAAAATTTATATTTTTCTGCAACAGTAAAATGCATGAATTACTCATTTCCTAGCTTTTAGGGGCTTAAAATATCAGAATTGCCGAATATTTTCAGAATCTCTGAACCAGGGAAAGTAACTGTAATCAAGGTCGCTTGAAAAAAAAGGCGTCTGCTATGTGTGTAACTTGACTTCATTCAAAGCGCTTGGCTATATTGATTTTATCCATTCCAGCAGAAATCAGACCATCAATCAGTGACTGAGCTGTATGGGACTAACAGAAGATCTCTTTCATTCTCACCTTACATTCTAGACTATAAAAAGACCATAGAATATATTATGAGTGAGTTTTTCAGAACTTGACACTACAAGTTTCAATACCCTATTTTTATTGTCTTCCCACATATCAAGATGTTTAGCTCATTTTACATGGCTTTCCAACTCACCTTCAACATGCAGTGTGAGAATGTTAAGGATGCCATGGTTGTTGGATGGTTTACAGCTGTTACTTAGTGGAGGAGTGACTGTAGAACCCTCACTATACTTAGTGGCACTGCCATGAACTAAGGAATGATGTGCAGGTAGCCATGCTGTTAACACACCACACACACACACACACACACACACACACACACACACACACACACACACACACACACACACACACACACACACACACACACACACCACACACACACACACACACACACACACACACACACACACACACACACACACACACCACACTCACCTCACTCACACTCACACACACAAAGACACACCACACACACTCACACTCACACTCACACATACACACACACATGCCACTTATCACATATACAGTAAGGGCATTGAACTGTGATGAACATGGCTTGCAATCTTATAGAAAAAAAAGGAGAGCGACATGTTTTGTTTTAGAATTACAGGCAACACACACTGTGTCACTTGATTATAATTCTGAAAAGACACTTCTATGGCAAACATAGAGACTAAGGGAAATCTCTCAAGGTGACAGAGTAAGGCATGTTGTTGTGAAATTGCAGACAAGTATATTTCCATTGTGTATCAGATAAAAGAAATCAAGTTTTTCTCCTTCTAGAACATTGCTTGTGCACCTGTGTTACAGATGGACCCAGCAGTGCCTCAGTCACCACCTCCTCCTCTCTTCCCTTTGACACCAACGGATCACAGGAAATGACCATCACCTGTTCTGCACAGGATTTCAATCCCACACCAAGCTTCACCTGGCCCCAGAGACCAGGCAACAGTGTCATAGGTCAAGGTGCTGGTAACAGTGTCAAGTTCACTCCTCTAGTCCCTGATGATGACGACTCACTGTTTGAGTGCCGTGTGCAAAATCCTGTGACGAGCACCAGTCAGTCAGACAGCATCACTGTTAGTTTGAATTGTGAGTATGAGTTCTCACTGCGAGTTGACGATTGAAAGAAAGTAAAAAATCAAACAAACATGAGGGTGTGCATGCGTGCGTGCATGCATTTGTGTGTGTGTGTGTGTAAGAAGAGAGAAGAGAGAGAGTGTGTGTTGTGTGTGTGTGTGTGTGTGTTGTTGTGGTGTAAGAGAGAGAGAGAGATGTGTGTGTGTGGTGTGTGTAAGAGAGAGAGTGTGTGTGTGTGTGTGTGTGTGTGTGTGTGTGCGCGCGCGCACACATGCATGTATGTGTTTGTGCTTATGCACTGGTGTGTGTGGATTGCCTTTGCATCAGGTCATGGATAAAGTGTGGACAGGTTTGATATGCATGTTCATTTCATTTGTTTGCTTGAATCTGTGTGTGTGTGTGTGTGTGTGTGTGTGTGTGTGTGTGTGTGTGTGTGTGTGTGTGTGCATGCAGTGTGTGTGTGTGTGTGTGTGTGTGTGTGTGTGTGTGTGTGTGTGTGTGTGTGTGTTTCTTTTTCACCAGTCATATCCAAAAAAGTTTGTGGTATGAATGTGTTGATAAGCAAGCCCTTTTGTGAGCAGTTTGTATCTATTTGTATGTATGTGTTTTTTAGATCCACCCAGCACTGACCCCACTATCACCTACACATCCACACCTAGTAATGCTGGAGGTCATCTATACCAAGGTGATAGAGTGACCTTTACCTGCAGTATCACTGGAGGTAAACCCATCAGTGCTACAAATCTGACCTTTGCCTGTCCTCCAAAACAAGGTCAGACAGTCGTGGGGTCAACAAAGGTCAGTAACAATGTGACCTTTAATGTCCTCAATGACAGTGATCATGGCACAGTGTGCAGGTGCACTACCAAATGGAAAGAGACCAGTTGGTATAACAGGGATAATAACGTCACCTTGTTTGTCAACAGTGAGTATGTTGGCTGTTTTATCATACTTTATTTCATGAATGGATTGGTGGCTCGATAGTTAAAGTGATCACCAGGCTTAGTGACAGATTTCAGGTTCAGCTCTTGGTTGGAGAGGGATTTTTCTGTCCCTCCTAAAAGACCTTGGGTAATGGTCTAAATGCTAATCTTTTAAGATGAGACAGAGAATTGAAATCTGAGGTGCAGCATGCACTTAGTGATAACGATGATGATGATCATGATAATGATGAACAACTCTCCCATCAGTCCAAGAAAGTATCAATCTGACGTGTCAACAAAAATTCATGCACACAGAAAGAGATTGGACTAGTCAGTGCGATGAAGTAGTTCGTGCAGTGGACTGCGGACTGAGAGTAATGAGTTTGAACCTCCATCAGTTCAAAAATTACTGTCAGATTTTTCAGGCCTACCTGGCTTCTATTCTCTGTTGAGCATGCTGTGGGCCTTTTGGGAAGATCGGTACCACACTGTCAAGTTTTATCCACTTTATGGTTGTGTGATCAAGGCTATTGCACAAACGTCTTGACCAGCACTGCAAGTGTCTATATTTTTGGGGCCTGGTTGATGCCAGGATATATTATGAAGGCAAGTGTAGAGTACAGTCCTGTCTGAGTCTCAGTGTGAAATAGAATTTTGTAGCATCATTAGTATTATCCCCATTCTTATCTTAATAGCATTGTAATACAGGATTCTGAAGCCCTTTGTGTCATGCTGCCATGGTGACTTTTGTACGGGTCCATTTGGAAATGTGTTAAAGCGCTGAAGTGGGTAGCATGGGGGTACGACACAAAAGCTGTGCAGAAGATGGGGTATAGTAATTTTTTTAAGAAAAAGAGATTGAACCACAATATGGTTTTGTGCTTTCCATATACAGAGCGCCTCTAATTTGAAGAAAAGCCCAATCCAATTCAAGTTTTTTTTCAATAAAAATAAAACCAACCATCCATGAACTGTTATCAGAGGAACGGATGAGTGTACATGTTATTAATTTTATTCCAGTTTACATCTGTGTGCAGTAACTCTAAAATAACCAGTCTGATACAACAAAAGAATAGAAGTCTAGAGTAATAATAATAATAATAAATTGCTTTTATATAGCGCTATTCTCTGTATACAGACTCACTGCGCTATCACACCAATCATAAAACATACTATCCTACAGCAACACAATAGTGTACATAATACCTTACTATCACATAAGCATACTCTCTTACACAAATTAAAAATATGTTAATATATATATATATATACATACATATACACACACACATATATACACATACATACACATACATATATAGATACATACATACACACACATACACACACATACATCACACCCACTCATAAATTATACTATCTTACAACAACATGACTTAAACAGTACATATCATATACCTTAGAAATCATACAATAATCAACAGCATTAGCGCAAAGAATACAATCATTTAGACAGTGGGAATTTCAAATGCTTTCACAAAACAGGTGGGTTTTGAGTTTTGCTTTAAAAGAAGCAAGTGCGCTTTCCCTTCTAAGGTCGACCGGCAGTGAATTCCAGAGGCGAGGTGCAAGATAATGAAAGGAGCGCTCACCAGCAGTTCTAAGATTACACTTTGGAATTTTAAGCAGCTTTTCATTCGATGACCTGAGGGCCCGAGATGGTGTATATGAGCATAATGCATTAGACAGGTATGATGGCAGAGTGCCTTCAAAGTGGCGGTATGCCATAGTGTAAATTTTATACTGGCAGCGATAGCTGACAGGAAGCCAGTGTAGCTTTTGAAGTATTGGAGTGATGTGGTCACGCTTCTTCTTCTTCATAATAAGGCGTGCAGCACTTGCCTGAACTCTATCGAGGCGTTTCATTTCATCTTTAGGCAGACCTGCCAGTATGGAGTTGCAGTAATCTAACCGAGAGGTGACCAAGGCCAGAACAAGTTTGGTAGCAGCTTCGTTAGAAAGATAGCGACGGATTGATGCAATACGTCGAAGCTCAAGGAAGGAAATGCGGCATATACTGCTAATGTGATCATGCATTGAAAGTGCCTGATCGATCTTGATGCCAAGATATTTGACTGTGGGCTGAAAAGGGATGTCACTTCCATCAATGTGTGCAGAATTACTGCCGATCAAACGAAGACGGGAGAGCGCACCAACAGGCATAAATTCGGTTTTGTCGGTGTTAAGTTTGAGGCGATTACTGGTCATCCATGATAAGATGTCAGTTACACAAGCCTGAACACATGATTGAACATCAACAAAAGAATCTGGGTCTGAGCATTTGGACAGCTGGATATCGTCAGCATATTTATGAAATTGACATGAATGAGAAGAAATAACATCAGATAGTGGTTGAGTGTACAGTGTAAACAAAACAGGCCCAAGGACAGAGCCTTGAGGTACTCCACAGACAAGGGGGGATGGATTAGATAGAATACCATCAACAATGACTGAATGAAAACGATCATAAACATATGAGGTGAACCAGTCAAGAACAGCGCCTTTGATACCGTAAGTTACTTCCAATCTTTTGAGCAGTATGGAATGGTCCAGAGTATCGAATGCTGCACTGAGGTCCAACAATGCGACCAATGATACCAGTCTGTTATCCGCATTGACTAGTAGTTCGTTGAGGACACTCAGTACAGCAGTCTCTGTGCTGTGACCCTTCCTGTAAGCTGATTGATGGACTTCAAGCAAGGAATTTTTGTACAGGTGTTCCTGTAGCTGCTTTAGCACTACCCTCTCAAGCACCTTTGAAACAAAAGGAAGATTAGATACAGGCCTATAGTGCTTGAGTTCATTTGGATCAAGACCAGGTTTCTTCAAGAGTGGATTGACAATGGCCTGTTTGAATGAATATGGAACAACACCTGCAGAGAGAGAGCTATTGATGATGGTAGTAATCACTGGCACAAGATATGGCAGACATTGTTTTAATAGGGTAGTTGGAATTGGGTCAAGGGAGCAACTTTTGCTAGGCATGGCTAAGATTGTCTCTTCAATTTCTTTCTCTGATACGGGGCTAAAATCTGTGAAAAACGGGCCATCATAAACAGAAAATGTGGGTGGCTCAGATGATAGTAAGTCAAGGTCATCGCAGATACGTTTGATCTTGTTGGAAAAGAAATTTGAAAACTGTGATGGCAGTTCCCTTCGTACCTGATGTTTCATGTAAAATGATAGAACTACATACTATATATATATATACACACACATATATATATGTATATATACATATGTATATATATATATACATATATATATATATATATATATATATATATATATATATATATATATATATATATATATATATGTGTGTGTGTGTGTGTGTATGTGTATATATATATATATATATATTTATGTATGTAGTTCTTTTTATGTAAATATGTATGCATATATGTATGTATATATATCTATATCTATATCTATATCTGTAGAAGTATATACATATGTATATATATTACATATATATATATACATGTATATACATGTAATGTGTGTGTGTGTGTATGTGTGTGTGTGTGTTAAAGACTGCCAGAACGAATGAAATAATTGCTGAAGTGCAGATGATATGATAAGTATGGTGTGTTTGCCAGATTCCCTGTCTTCTGAAGCCAATGAGTCTAAGGTATCACAACAGTTTCAGCTTTAGTTTCTTAGCATAATGTTTTCATGCTTGGAAATTCCAAATACACTTACACCACTGATGCCATGTGAGGGAATAGGTCCAAAGTTATCTTTGCACAAGCCTTAAGCCAGCACATAAGCCCCATGAGCAAAGGCCTGAGTTCTACCTTGCGTATGGTTTTATGTCAAATATTTGTATCAGTTTGTCATTGGAACAATCTTGGCTACATTGTAATGATCTGTGTATTTGTGTACCTCATCTGTTATAAAACAACAACAAAAGAAACCCAAAGAAAATGTGATCAGCCACTAAGTATAAACTCATCCACCAATGTTTGATATAATCACATCACAGAAAGCACCCCCCATCAATACAGCACATGGCCATATCTGCCTTTCAACATAATTGAAATAACGTTTCCCTTATTGTAGCTCCTCATGTCTGTCTTCCACCTCCCTAAGAAAAGCAAATGAAAAGTGAAAATAGAAATGTACACATGCACACACACACACAAACACAGACACACACACACACAGACACACACACACACACACACACACACACACACACACACACACACACACACACACACACACACACACACACAGACACATACACACAGACACATACACACAGACACACACACATACACACACACACACACACAACATACACATACACACACACACACACACACACACACACACACACACACACACACACACACACACACACACACAATCATGCTACCAGAAACAGTGCAAAGAATCAACAAGCACATATCAAACAAAACAAAAACAAAACAAAAAGATGAAAACACACACACACCATACACACACACACACACACACATACACACACACACACACACACACACACACACACACACACACACACACACACACACACACACCTCTCTCTCTCTCTCTCTCTCTTGATACAGATATCCAGTAAACATAGACACTTAAAAACAAATCTTTAGTAAAGAGTAAAATGTCTCAACCAGACTTTCTTCGATATCAGGACAATGTAATGCAGTTCATTGACTGGCGGTTTTCCCAAGTGCAGCACGAACTGCAGGTTCATTCTAATGGGATCACAAACGTTATAGGTGAAAAGTTTAAAAGATTACAAGACAATATTACAGAAATTCTGGTCAAAATAAATGAACTGAAACTTTGTGTTGATCAGCACAATGACGACATTGAAACTCTTAAAGAGGACAATTCACGCACGCATATGCACACAGTTACACACAGATAAAAGAAAACAAATAAGAAAAGCAAACAAATGCCATGTCAAGCATAAAAAGACACAAAACACAAACCATAAACAAACAAAGAAACATGGTAACAGTCAGTCTTCATTCTCTTCTGTTTTTGTTCTGTTCTTTCAAATTTTCCTGTCTCCAAATAGAGAAACTAAAACACTTACCATGCAATGCTGTAGGAGTCTGTGCAGTGTTACATTTGAGATTGTGCCAATATTTCAGAGTTATCAAAACAGAATTAACACAACTAGGATGCATGGTGAATATGTAAGATAGCTGAGAGAAGGCCCAAAGTTTGGAGGCAAAATTAAGATAATTCCATTGGAATGGTGGCCAAGTGATAGAAGTGTGCATCTGGAACAAAGAAATCTATATTTGATTTTCACTTGGACAGAGGTTTTTGTCCTCATTCATAGGGCTTGAGTCATAGTTTGGGAAAAGTCTTTTAGATCAGAAAGTGGTGGTTTGGGAATCGGCCAATAAACTGATGTCCCCTATGCAGCATGCGCTTAGAACATATACAAGAAATTCACGGCAACTAAAGAGTTATCCTTGGCAAAATTCTGTTGACATATTCTCTTTTCATACATAAACTAAAACATGCAAACAGTAGAAAAAAAAGATGGTCAAGCCATTCTAAAATTCTTCTATTTTTACTAAAAGATTTTACAGAGAAACTCAGATTTCATTATTTTCAAGGTCACAACAGAAAATGTAGATTGCAAATGCTGTCAGAGGTTCCGTGAGAAAATGCAGATTGCAAATGCTGTCAGAGGTTCCGTGAGAAAATGCTTTTCACACATATGTAGTAATAAGCCATCTAGAAACTGTGAAAAATAAATCTTGCAAACAGAATATGTTTCACACATATACACACATTCTGTGTTCAGTATGAAATAATCTGCTGATTTTATTTTAAAGAGAGATTGGAAATGGATGGCTTTCTTGTGGCAAAGAGCTGTCATTGGGGAGAGTGACTTGAATCATGCATAGCAAATCTGTTGTGATAACAACAAAAGCGAAGATAAAATGAAAAAGAAATGCTTGAAAACTTAATAGAAGTTAAAAGAAATTAATAAATTTTATTTGATTATGTATTTGCCAGCACCTCCAACCACACCTGTGATTGAACCCCCCAGTACAGATTATCCTCCGATAGCCACAATGACAACATCAGCCACCTTCACGTGTAACAGCTCCCCATCTGGTCGTCCTGCTGCTACCTATACCTGGCCCCAAAAACAAGGTGGGCAACCGGCAACAGACGGTCAGGGTAGAGGTACACTGATCTTTGACACTGTGACCAAGGCACTTAATGGGACGGTCATCAGCTGTCGAGCCAGTAACCGCTACACAGAAAACAGAAGCGCTGTGACAGATGGAACAAAGACGCTGGAAGTTTACTGTGAGTTATTGAAATTTGTTTCTTTTCTTTGTCTTTCTTCCCTTTTCAGGAAAGAATATTTTTATTTCGATGATATTAGCAGCCCAGCAGGACAAGGTTTAGTTATTTCTAATATCCCTCCCCCTCTCTCTCTCTATGTCTGTGTCTGTCTATCTGTCTCTCTCTCTCTCCCCCCCCCCCTCATATCTATATCTGTATCTATATCTATGACTACATACATACTGATACATACATACATACATATATACATACATACATACATACATACATACATACATACATACATACATACACACACATACATACATACATACATACATACATACATACATACATGAGTGAAAATATAGAATTGGTACCCCAAAGGTTGCAGAGCAGTCAAAAATAAAGATAGAGGTATAGTTTTACTTTTGCCATATTTTGAAAGCTAAAGCAATGTAGTTTTAAGGGAACATAAATTAAAAAGCTGGGTCTCATTTGGTTTTTTAGTAATTTGCATAATAAATCGAAAATATATCTTGGCGTTGCGTGCATCACAGTGTGAAACCACATGGCTCAAAGTTCTGAAATATACAAAAATACAAAATAATTGCTGCATCTTGTGGTTGTTGGACAACAAAGGAACCAAACAAGATAGAAAACACAAATGTAACATTTCATATTGTACAGATATAAGCACTTGAAAAGTGTGACACCGTGAGGTATGCGACGCCACTGTGAAAACATTTAAGATTGATCTCAGTTTGCACTATTTTGTAAGAGTCTGTGCATTATCATTATTTTGCATGATCAACAGCTATTGTGTGCATAAGAACCAGATATATTAAATTAATTTCTAGGCAAAAATCAAAAGTATCATCATGATAATCATGTTTTGTGTCACGTTTTCACATGTGACACCGCTGACATTACATGTGACAACTGTGAGGTACATGACATATCTTCAGGCAATGATCAAGTCTAAAACTGGCTTTTCCACTTAGATTTTTAAGACCTTTTATCTTTTGTGTCGATACATGTCATCTAACTACACTGGGCATATTTCATCATGCTAAAATTCTTAAAACAGAGACGATGCCGTTACGTTCATCAACGATCAAGTGTGACACACTGTGCCACACACAATCCGATGAGACAAATAAGCCAGTGTTGGGATTTATCGACCCATTTCACTAAAATTACGCTTTACCACACATTTAAACTCATATATACACATCAAAAAGAGATTAAAAAAAGGCATCGTGCACTCACCGCAAACACAGTGAAGGGCTGGAAAAGTCTTGAAGCAAGTTGAAGGGTTGACCTGATTTCACGCGGGGAATTCTCGTTCCGTTCTTACAAGGACACAATGTGTGACACCACACAGATTTTTGTGCTTCTGCTATTTTTAGCAGTACACACTTGTGCACAAACGTCATCACTCGATGTGTACATATGATTAGTCGTTTTAGACGGTCGCTCGACTGGCCAGGCAGCGTTCGTCTGCTACAATTGGACTTCGAAGTCGTGGCGTTCCATGCATCACAAGTGTGACGCCATTCACAAAAAAAATTCTAGAAATTTAATAGTTTGCTTTATTTCTGTTAAATGGTATCGGTTGTAAGGTATTTCATACCTATTTCAAGATGAAAAGCTGAACTTGTGCTTGAGATGAATGGCACTGTGTGTAGCGAACAGGCACTGCACACACCATAGCATGACTCCGCTTGTGAATACGGAATGGTCATTTTCAGGGGTCTATAATTACGCAACACGCTTTTCAAAATTAATCGCGTTGTCGTCACAGTTTAATTGACGTTTTATTGATGATTTAAAACAATCACCACGCAATAAATTGAAACAGTGTGTGTGTTTGACTGCAACATTCGAAGCACATGTTCAGCTGCAACTTTTCAGCGGCCATATTTGTTTGTTTTTCGCACTTAAAGTGCACTTTTCTTAAAAATGAAAATTATTGTGGTACCATCGCTGCTACCACAGCTTCTCCATTGTTAACTTAGTACATTAGTAGCCTTTATGCTACCTGGGAGTTAATTTCTAAGCTGTAATAGAGGAAAATGTTCACTACCCCTTTGGGGTACCAATTCTGGAGAACTAGTCACATACATACATACGTACATACATACATACATACATACATACATACATACATACATACATACATACATACATACACATACATACATACATACACATACATACATACATACATACATACATACATACATACATACATTCATACATAGGAAATGTTACCATCTTCCACTGACATGAATTTTGCATTACGAGAGAAAACAAGAACCCCCTCCAATTCCTTTTACATCAACATTACAGTTGGGATGTATGCATAGGCACATACTAATGCTACCATAAAAACATCATGAAGTCACACAAAATACCTTTAAATTTTTTATGAAATCAGAAAGGAACTTTGACACTCAACTTGTGAAAATGTTACTACATCTGTGCATGGTTATGTATCCTGCCTTTTTATTCATTTTTGGTTGTCCTCTATTTTCCATTCTTTGTTTGTTTGTTTGTTGGTGTTGTGTGTGTTTGTGTATGTATGTATATTAAGAGAGAAAGAGAGGAGACTGTCAGTCAGCAAATGTTCTATCAACTTGTTTTCTTTTGTTTTTTTGAGTGGCTTTCCATGCACTCTGAGAAAAGTATCTTTCCCAACAGGGACTTAAAATGGGTAAGAATGGGCATAATCCAAATTTCATGGGCATATTTTATAAAACTGTAAGGTGTTCAAATGGCAGATGATTTTACAATATGTTAATTTACAATATGCTTTCTTGTCACGTTTGTGGTTTTTCATTATGCAGCCAAAATGAGATATATTAACTTTGTTGAAATATTTGTTTTTAAAACTAAAAATGAAAATAAAATTGACCCACCTGTTATAATCTGAATGGTCTGTTTGCACTCATACTCAAGGGCGATACCTTAAGGCTTAAATGTTGTGGTTTAGATGCCTTTGTTTCCTAAAGCAGCAGAAGTGTAGTATGTTGGTTATGGTATGTTCTTCAGAAACTGATACAGATTTGTCTTTACAACCCATCAGGATACATTTCTGTAAATGAACGTTCAGCTGAATTATCCCATTATCAGACAAACTTCAGATACAAAGAGACATATTGTTGATAAATCTTGATAAAGATAAGATGTAGAAATTTGTTACTGATAGCAAAATTAGTACCAAGGACAGACTGCGACAGTGACCACGATCCTGTAATGGGAAGATTTAGGCTGAAACTGAAAAGAATAAAACTAACCAAAAGTAACATCAAACAAAATCTTAGACTCTTAAATTTAAGACAGGTGCAAACTTTAACATATATGTTCAAAACAAAATTCAGTTCTCTGGAGGATGTTGGTGACAGTGAGGAACAGTAGATAAATTTGAGAAACTTGATAAATGAGGCTTGTGAAAAAATCCCTAGAGGTGATAGAAAAGCAAAAAAGAACTGGATGACTAAAGAAATTTTAGTCTTGCTGGAAGAACGGAGGTCAAAAGGAAAAAAGGAAGAGTACAAAAAATACATAAAGAAATAAGGAATAGGTGCAATGAAGAAATAGAAGACTGGCATAAAACAGATCCTAAGTTTATATATAGAAACAGTGAAGAAATTTCCCACAGGTAAAAGACGTGCACACCAGCTGATTGCTTAAAATCTGAAAATGGTACGATTATTATGGAAAAAGACAAAAATATATAGGAAGGGTACATTAAAGGCCTCTTTGATGATGACAGAAAGGAAGAACACGTCATAGGAAAGAACGTTGAAGGACCACTCATAATGAAAGATGAAGTTAGAGCAGCAGTGAAAAAGATGAAACTGGGAAAAGCCCCAGGACCAGGAAATAGTACTACAGAAATGGTTGAGCTCTAGATGAATTTGGTATTGGAAAAGGTAACAGTCCTCTTAAATGAAATTTATTACACCGGAAAAAATTCCTAAAGATGTGTCTCAATCAGTTATGTTACAATCAATTCTCATTGCACTTCCAAAGAAAGCAGGGGATATAGAATGCAAACTCCATCGCACAATCCGCTTGATGAGTCATGTAACAAAGATTTGATAAAGAATAATCATGATGAAGGCAAGGAACAGAATCAAAAAAGAAATTGCAGAAGAACAATATGGATTTGTCGAAGGAAACGGAAGATCAGTTGTTTTATTGATTATAGCAAGGCTTTTGATCAGGTAAGACAGAATTGATCAGCCAGCTGGAAAGGCCAGTGTTGATGGATAGGATATAAGAATAATAAGGAATGTGTGTTGGGAACAAACAGCAGCAATGAGAGTAGAAAATGATAAAATTATTTCCAAAATATCAAAGAGGGGTTAGGCAGGGATGTGTTCTTCACCAGATCTGTTTTCACTTTACAGCAAAATCATCATGAGAAACTTAGAAGAATGCCCTGGAATAAAGGGTAGAGGAAAAATGATAAAAACGGTTTTCGCTATGCAGATGACACCATTTTAACTGCAGAAAATGAAAAAGATTTACAAACTTTTGTGAATACAATAGAAATAGAAAGCAGAAGCTGAAGCTAAATAGCAAGAAGACTGAAGTTACGGTAATAGTAAAAACAAGGAAATCTCTCATGCAAGTAACAGCAAATGGCACAACAATGAGACAAGTTGCTAAGTTTAAATATCTGGGAACGGCAATCTCACAATATGGCAGATGCGCATTAGAAATAGCCAGCAGAATCAGCAGGCTAAAACAGCAAAAAAAAAATGAAAGAAAAGTTCTTCAGTGTTATATAGAACCATACTGTTCTACAGATGTGAAGCATGGACAGTCAACACACAAAGTCAGAACAAGATTAAGGCATCTGAAATGTGGTTTCTAGGAAAAAATGTTGAATTTCATGGACAACAAACAAAACAATCGAGACAGTCTTGAAAGAGGCGTACATGAAAAGAACATTAGTGAAGATCAGGAAAAAAACAGCAACATTTATAGGACATTTGACGAGGCAGGAGAAATTAGAGCACTTAGTCATAACTGGAAAGCTGGAGGGGGAAAAAGAGCACCAGGTAGACCCAGGGAGAAAATATTGGATACACCTGCGAAGTGGTTGAAGACAAGGAGGGTGGGAGATGTAAAATTGCAGCGACAAAGGATAGATTCATATGGAGGGCCGTGATCACCAACGCTTTGCATCAGGACACATGATGATAATACTCACTGGCTTTGAATATTACAAGATCTGCTTCCTTCTATAATGGAAAGGTAAACGTTTTGCTCCAGCCTGAGGTTGTAAGGGATTGATGTGGCAGTGTCTTCATATTCTTGTGGCCAGCATTATGAGTGGTGCCTGTTTCCTCTCCCTCTCTGCTTCACCTGCACCTATTCTGAAGAGGATCAGGTAGCTATTCACAACTGGATGGACTGAAAGCCACATGCACAAAATGTTTTTTTCGAGCCAGTTACAGGCTTGTACATTCAGACCGAAGGCACAATTAAACTCTTGTCTCCATGCCAACCAGGTTTGTGTAATTTGTCTCTATGAACAGCGTGTTGTGTTTTGTAGGATAATTGTCATACAACATTCTTGTTTTGACATGAATTATCCAGTTGGCATGAAAAGCAAGGTAGGTGGCTACCAAGAAATGTTATGAAATATAATTTATTAGGCTTGATAGCTAAGTGATTACGATGTCAGACTTCCAGTTGCAAGGTTTGAATTTGACCCTCCTGAGTAATGCCTGGTGGATAAAGTGTACATATGTGTATATTTATTAGTGTCTGTACTACTTTGTGTGTATACACACACAGAACATCAAATATGAATGGTAAAGATCTTATAATCATGCAGTGTTTGGTGGCATATGGAAAATGAAATTGCTCAGCATGTACAACCTCTGAAGATGAAGTAGAAGACTGCAGGAACATGATACCTACACAGTATGTATGTTCATAACTGGGGAAAAAAAATGCTCAGAACAAGAAGGGACCCCCCCCCCCTCAGTCAAGCTTAATCAAAGAGAGAAAAGAGAAGTGACAAATGATATGATGATGATGATAATGATGATGATGATGATGATGATGAAAAATCATTTGTACAGCACAATCATTCCATGTCAAAGAATTCTCACTGCACTTCACAGAGAAGAAAGAAAAAGATGGCAGGTTGGAAGAAGGTTGACATGTCGTACATTAATGCAGTATAAGCATAGGGGGATACCACTCCAGTATATCGGTGCAGTGTAAACATAATTCACCAGAAATGATAAAAGATCACAGCATGAAATTAAAAATAGGTAATAGTGAAGAGAGTCTACAAAAATGTATGTCAGGAATAATAGTGTATAATTCACACCGTAACCTTGATGGATGCAGTTATATGCAGTTTAATAGTCTTTGCTGACTTTTAGGTCACACTTGAGTTTACTTAAAACTTTTTAAGCTGTGCGAAATAGTTAATTGCCTACTTACAATTTGCTCTCTCTTTTGCAATAGGGTGTTCACACATTCTTTCCTTTTTCTTGATTATATTTTATAACCCTCATTGAGTTCTTTGTCCTCTGTCTTTTGCACATGTTTTGTATTTTTGTTTTTGTTGTAGTCTTTTTGTCTATTTGTTCAAGTTTCTATATTTTTGAAAAGTTTTTGTTACAACATTTTATGGGAAATACCTGCAGAGCCCAACAGAAAATACAGAGAAGTAGAATAATTCACTTTCATTGTTTACATCCAGTAGTTAATAATTTGTTTATGGCTTTTTATGTATGTGCTTGACAAAATAAATTAGGCCAAAAATTTGAGCTTGATTTGCTAGTGAAATAATTGTTCATGATTTGTCGTGTTCTTAGTCTTATTTCTGTGGAAAAATATCTCTGAAACCTCATTTTCTCTTCCTGTACTTAAGTTCTTAACCTAATGTTTTATTGCAGATCACCCTGAGGTCACTGTCAAACCTGCGACAGACGACACCACAAACCAGTGTGTCCTTTTGCCCTCTGACCCGACACAGTGTGTGGTGACTGAGGGACACAAAGTTCAGCTGCAGTGCACAGCCTTGAGCAATCCAGCTCCTGCAGACTTCAAGTGGTCTCCAGATCATGAAAATGGGACTGACCTTTTCATACAGTCTGCCAATCGTACCCAGCACACCGGTTTGTACAACTGTAGCGTGAAGACTGGAACAGGTGGTCAGTCAGATGGACGATTGCCACTATCAGGATCTGGTGCCTTCACTGTCCTCGTTGCATGTGAGTTATTTCACAGTTTGCATTCTAGACAAGAAGCTAGGTTGATGATTGGTTATAGCCAGAAAATAAATCTTGTTTCTTGTTCTTTTTGTTGACCGATGTATTGATCAAGGAGGAATTTGAAGTGTATGCATGTGTCATGGGCACACACACAACACACACACACACACACACACACACACACACACACACACACACACACACACACACACACACACACACACAACACACACATACATCACACAACACACACACAACACACATCACATCACACACACAACACACACCCCACACACACATACTCACAAACACACACACACAACTACACACTCACACACACAACACTCTCACACACACACACACACACTCTCTCTTCACACACACACATCTCACACACACACACACACACACTCTTCTCTCTCTTACACATCACTCACTCACACAC
>JAPXFY010001245.1:22500-32500 GCA_030674185.1 Monoplex corrugatus | reverse complement strand
ACTGGAAATATGGAAAGACCTTAGCCGATCCAATTTTGGCTTATTTCAGGTATTTATAGCTATAGTTATGACTGCCTTGCTGTGTCTTAAGTCTCTTTTTCTCATGCAGGGACACATAATTATTATAATAACAATCTGTTTATATAGCGCCAAATATCTATGTCAGAGAATGCTCATTGGACTTCACATAGGAAAAAATTCGTAGAAGAGGTGGGGAGGGAGAAGAAAGTGAAATTGGAAAAAAAATTCGTGGAAGAGGTGGGGAGGGAGAAGAAAGTTACATAGGAAAAAATTCGGGGAAGAGGTGGAGAGGGAGAAGAAAGTTACATAGAAAAAAATTCGTGGAAGAGGTGGGGAGGGAGAAGAAAGTTACAGAGTAAAAAATTCGGGGAAGAGGTGGGGAGGGAGAAGAAAGTTACATAGGAAAAAATTCGGGGAAGAGGTGGGGAGGGAGAAGAAAGTTACATAGAAAAAAATTCGGGGAAGAGGTGGGGAGAGAGAAGAAAGTTACAGAGTAAAAAAATCAGGGAAGAGGTGGGAAAGGGAGAAGAAAGTTACAGAGTAAAAAATTCGCGGAAGAGGTGGAGAGGGAGAAGAAAGTTACATAGGAAAAAAATCGTGGAAGAGGTGGGGAAGGAGAAAAAATTTACCTAGAAAAAAATTCCGGGGGAGAGATTGGTGGGGGAGAAGAAAGTCGTTATCTCAATACATTCATTTCTACAATATGAACATTGTCAGATACACACACTATCACATTAGTTTCGGTTTCAGTTTCTCGAGATGACGTCTCCGCGCTCGGAATGAATTCCATATGCACTAACGTCACAGGTGCCATGTGATGGAGAAGATCCAGAATAATCATGGCACAAGCCTTAAGCCTGCACATAAATCCATGAGCTGGCCAGGTCATGAGGTCCTACCTAGATAGTTCCATAACCCTGAGGTCGTAGGGCAGTGGGGTGGCAGAGACCTCAACTTTTCCCGAGGTCAGCACTTGAGGACGGCGCCCATCCCCTCTCCCTCGCCTAAAATTCATATTCATATACACCTTTTTTTTTTACCAACACCGCAGAAAGGCAAGAAGGCTAACTGGTCTTCAAGGGGTGGGACTTGGGAAATCAACCTATCTCTCCAATGTTTTTTTACCAAGACAGCCGGGCAATGCCGTTCTCCACGATTTTCAACTGCCGTGGGACCTTTAGTGTGCGCAGCCAGAAGGCACACGGGTCCCACTCGTTTTTTGTCCCCTTCCGAAGGACTAGACGCTCAGTTCGATTTTCCGGTCAAACTGAGGAGAAAAGTCAAGGCCACTACGGGGAGCGAATCCTGGAACCTCGAGTTTAGTTATTAGCAGGCGAACGTCTGAACTATTCTGCCACTCTTTTCCCTTAAAATGAAGCATTTACATAGTTCGTCAGAAATAACAACAGATCATGGCACGAAATTAGAAATAGATGGTAGTGATGCTGGTTAAAATAGTGTCTGAAGGAAACTAATTCTTCTTATACGGTTTGAAGTCCAATTGGTTCAGCAGTGTGAGGGTTGCATTAGTGTCTGTTGTACTGCTAGTCATTACCGTCTTTCTCTTTTCATAGTACAGCTCTTTGGGTCATCGTGTGACAATTTTAGCTCACTTAATGTCCACACAGTTGACTCAGCTGTTGGCGGTTTCTTTCTACTCAATTCTGCCTCCCCGTTTCTCAAAAGAGAAAGAGTGATGGAGAGAAAAGAGAGAGAGAGAGAGAGAGAGAGAGAGAGAGAGAGAGAGAAAGAGGGGGAAGAGAGAGAGAGAGAGAGAAGGAGAGAGAAGAGAAAAAAGAGAAGAAAAAAAGAGGGGAGGTGGAGAGAGAGAGAGAGAGAGAGAGAGAGAGAAGGAGAGACAGAAAGAGACAGAGAGAAGACAGGGAGGGAGAGAGAGAGAGAGAGGTGATGTTGAGGACAATTACGACAATGTCTACAGCGGTGACATTGTAATTGATGATGATAATGATTATGATGATGATGAAGGAGAGAAAGAGCGAGAGAGAGAGAGAGAGAGAGAGAGAGAGAGTGAGAGAGAGAGAGAGAGAGAGAGAAGTCATTTTGAGGGTAATTACGACAATGTTTACAGTGATGACAGTGTTATTGATGATGATATAGTGTACATGTGAGAGAGATGAAGTGCGTGATGTATGTGCATGCGTTGGTGTGTGTGTGTGTGTATGCGCGCGTGTGTGTGTGTATGCATGTGAGAGAGAGAGAGAGAGAGAATGTGTGTGTGTGTTGTTGTGTATGTATGTGTGTTTGTGTGTGTGGGGTTCTGTGTTTAACTGCTTTCCAATGAAAAAAAAACAAATGCTTTTTAACAAGATCTTTTTCTCAGTTCTCTATGGATGGATCCTTAATAAAATGTTCGTCGGGGTTCTGGACTGTTGAAGAAGGAGTCACAAAACCACATGTTTGGAAGGTAAAAACTCCAAGATCACTGACTGTTACATGGGCAAGAAAAGTGTCTGAAATCGGCACTGTCTGAAATAGGTGTCTAAAGAGCTCTTTTTCTTTCGGGAACTTCTGACAATATCAAAAGAGTTCTTGTACTGTTACCACGGTTTGCCGTTGTCCTCGATACAACAGTCAAGTTTTATTTCTTCTGATGCTTCTGACATGACTGACCTTGAGAAGTACCAAAAAAATCTGGATTCTCTGTAATCATGTTTGTCTGAAAAGGGAATTAAGTCGACACGTTTGTTTATAGATTCCTCGTCTTTATAACAGGGAGATAATTCGACACGTTTGTTTATAGATTCCTCGTCTTTATAAAAGGGAGATAATTCGACACGTTTGTTTATAGATTCTTCGCCTTTTTAAAAGGGAGATAACTCCACACGTTTGTTTATAGATTCTTGGCCTTTATAAAAGGCAGATAATTCGACACGTTTGTTTATAGATTCTTCGCCTTTATAAAAGGGAGATAATTCGACAAGTTTGTGTATATACTTCACCTTTATAAAAGGGAGATAATCCGACAA
The DNA here is from genome assembly GCA_030674185.1 of Monoplex corrugatus. Lineage (NCBI taxonomy): Eukaryota > Metazoa > Mollusca > Gastropoda > Littorinimorpha > Ranellidae > Monoplex > Monoplex corrugatus. Next base: position 29,492 of record JAPXFY010001245.1, on the reverse strand, counting down.
GTTTGTGTATATACTTCACCTTTATAAAAGGGAGATAATTCGACAAGTTTGTGTATATACTTCACCTTTAAAAAAGGGAGATAATTCGACACGTTTGTTCATAGATTCTTCGCCTTTATAAAAGGGAGATAATTCCACACGTTTGTGTCTATACTTCACCTTTATAAAAGGGAGATACCTCCACACGTTTGTGTCTATACTTCACCTTTATAAAAGGGAGATAATTCCACACGTTTGTGTCTATATTTCACCTTTATAAAAGGGAGATACCTCCACACGTTTGTGTCTATACTTCACCTTTATAAAAGGGAGATACCTCCACACGTTTGTGTCTATACTTCACCTTTATAAAAGGGAGATAATTCCACACGTTTGTGTCTATACTTCACCTTTATAAAAGGGAGATACCTCCACACGTTTGTGTCTATGCTTCACCTTTATAAAAGGGAGATAATTCCACACGTTTGTGTCTATACTTCACCTTTATAAAAGGGAGATACCTCCACACGTTTGTGTCTATACTTCACCTTTATAAAAGGGAGATAATTCCACACGTTTGTGTCTATATTTCACCTTTATAAAAGGGAGATACCTCCACACGTTTGTGTCTATACTTCACCTTTATAAAAGGGAGAGAATTCCACACGTTTGTGTCTATGCTTCACCTTTATAAAAGGGAGATACCTCCACACGTTTGTGTCTATACCTCACCTTTATAAAAGGGAGATAATTCCACACGTTTGTGTTTATATTTCACCTTTATAAAAGGGAGATAATTCGACACGTTTGTGTCTATACTTCACCTTTATAAAAGGGAGATAATTCCACACGTTTGTGTCTATACTTCACCTTTATAAAAGGGAGATACCTCCACACGTTTGTGTCTATATTTCACCTTTATAAAAGGGAGATACCTCCACACGTTTGTGTCTATACTTCACCTTTATAAAAGGGAGATAATTCCACACGTTTGTTTATAGATTCTTCGCCTTTATAAAAGGGAGATAATTCCACACGTTTGAGTCTATATTTCACCTTTATAAAAGGGAGATACCTCCACACGTTTGTGTCTATATTTCACCTTTATAAAAGGGAGATACCTCCACACGTTTGTGTCTATACTTCACCTTTATAAAAGGGAGATACCTCCACACGTTTGTGTCTATATTTCACCTTTATAAAAGGGAGATAATTCCACACGTTTGTGTCTATATTTCACCTTTATAAAAGGGAGATACCTCCACACGTTTGTGTCTATATTTCACCTTTATAAAAGGGAGATACCTCCACACGTTTGTGTCTATATTTCACCTTTATAAAAGGGAGATACCTCCACACGTTTGTGTCTATATTTCACCTTTATAAAAGGGAGATACCTCCACACGTTTGTGTCTATACTTCACCTTTATAAAAGGGAGATACCTCCACACGTTTGTGTCTATATTTCACCTTTATAAAAGGGAGATAATTCCACACGTTTGAGTCTATATTTCACCTTTATAAAAGGGAGATACCTCCACACGTTTGTGTCTATATTTCACCTTTATAAAACGGAGATACCTCCACACGTTTGTGTCTATATTTCACCTTTATAAAAGGGAGATACCTCCACACGTTTGTGTCTATATTTCACCTTTATAAAAGGGAGATACCTCCACACGTTTGTGTCTATACTTCACCTTTATAAAAGGGAAGTAACTCGAAACGTTTGTGTCTATATTTCACCTTTATAAAAGGGAGATACCTCCACACGTTTGTGTCTATACTTCACCTTTATAAAAGGGAGATACCTCCACACGTTTGTGTCTATACTTCACCTTTATAAAAGGGAGATAATTCCACACGTTTGTGTCTATATTTCACCTTTATAAAAGGGAGATAATTCCACACGTTTGTGTCTATACTTCACCTTTATAAAAGGGAGATACCTCCACACGTTTGTGTCTATATTTCACCTTTATAAAAGGGAGATACCTCCACACGTTTGTGTCTATACTTCACCTTTATAAAAGGGAGATAATTCGACACGTTTGTGTCTATACTTCACCTTTATAAAAGGGAGATAATTCGACAGGTTTGTGTATATACTTCACCTTTATAAAAGGGAGATACCTCCACACGTTTGTGTCTATATTTCACCTTTATATAAGGGAGATACCTCCACACGTTTGTGTCTATACTTCACCTTTATAAAAGGGAGATAATTCGACATACTTGTCTATATTTCACCTTTTAAAAGGGAGATAACTCGACACGTTTGTTTCTATAATTTCACTTTTATAAAAGGGAGATAACTCGACACGTTTGTGTTTATATTTCACCTTTATAAAAGGGAAGTAACTCGACAAGTTTGTGTCTATATTTCACCTTTATAAAAGGGAAATAACTCGACATGTTTGTGTCTATATTTGACCTTTATAAAAGGGAGGTAACTCGACACGTTGTGTGTCTATATTTCACCTTTATAAAAGGGAGATAACTCCACATGTTTGTGTCTATTATTCACCTTTTTAAAAGGGAGATGCCTCCACACGTTTGTGTCTATACTTCACCTTTATAAAAGGGAGATAACTCCACACGTTTGTGTCTATACTTCACCTTTACAAAAGGGAGATAAGTCGACACGTTTGTGTATATACTTCACCTTTATAAAAGGGAGATAACTCGACACGTTTGCGTCTGTACTTCACCTTCAAACAGACTGACGCAAAAGAACAGATGTGTGTGTGTGTGTGTGTGTGTGTGTGTGTGTGTGTGTGTGTGTGTGTGTGTGTGTGTGTGTGTGTGTGTGTGTGTGTGTGTGTGTGTGTGTGTATGGGGATGGTTTGGGGAAGTTATGGTGGGTGTGGAGGGCGAAGGAGAGAGAAGGGAAGAACTGAAGGGAGATTGAAGCGTGTAGGGGAGGGGAAGGATTAAATAGCTGCACTGCTTCTTTAACTTAAAGTAACCATCTTCAGTGATCGTCGCGTCAATCAGATGGCATTTACCGTTCCTGTCAAACAGCTTTACTGTGGGAAGGAGCGGTTGGAGAGTAGGGGTGGGGTAAGGAACAGACACAGAGTGAGAAAGGCATACATACAGAGAGAGAGAAAGAGTGGGGGGGGGGGGGGGGGCAGACAGACAGAGGCAGACAGTCAGTCAGATAGATAGATGGATGAATGGATGGATGGATGGATGGATGGATGGATGGATAGATAGATAGATAGATAGGTAGATAAATGGATAGATACATAGATTAATAGGTAGGTAGGTAGGTTGATTGATTGATTGATTGATAGTCGTTGGGTAGGTAGATAGATGGATAGATAGATAGATAGATAGATAGATAGATAGACAGAGATAGATAGATAGATGGATAGATAGATAGATAGATACATAGATAGATAGATAGATAGATAGATAGATACATAGATAGATAGATAGATAGACGAGAGAGAGAGAGAGATAGATAGATAGATAGATAGACAGACAGACAGATAGATAGATAGACAGACAGACAGATAGATAGATAGATAGATAGATAGATAGATAGATAGACAGATAGATAGATAGATAGATAGACAGATAGATAGACAGACAGATAGAGAAAGAACAGACAGACAGACAGAGACAGAAAGAAAAAAAAAGAAAGAAAAAGAGAAAGAGACGCAAACAGACAGACCAGCAGAGGTGAATGATACAGACGTTTTGACAGTCACATCGACACAGCAAAGCAAAGACAAAAATCTTCAAGGAAAAACCCAATGCCTCCTCCAAACCCCCCACCAATAAAAAATGGAGGAGAAAAACAACAACAACAAAACCTCCTGGCAGATCGAAAGAGACAGATAAAAGCACTTCAGCATACTAGACGTTAGCGTGTCCCATCACTATGACTGGCGACACTTGTCATCTTTCATTAATTAACCGGTTGTTACTAGTCGCCTTAAAGGAGCCGTCACTGTACTGTGTTGTGGACGTACAGCTAGAAAGAGAAACAAAGAGAGAAAGAAAGAGAGAGATTGAGAGAGAGGGAGAGGGAGAGGGAGGGAGGGAGAGAGAGAGGGAAGGAGAGAGATAGATGTAGAGAGAGAGAAAGAGGGAGAGAGAGAGACAGACAGACAGAAAACAAAAGGAGATGAGAACCAAGAATAGGGAATTCTCATTGTCTTAGCACTGGGAAAGAGAGAGGGAGGGAGGGAAGGAAGGGAGAGAGAGAGGGAGAGAGAGGTGAGAGAGAGGGAGAGAGAGGGAGAGAGAGAGAGAGCGGGGAGAGATGGAGGAAGGGAGAGTGAGAGGGAGGTACAGATAGGGAAAGAGAGGGAGCGAGAGAGCGAGCGAGAGATAGCAAGGGACAGAGAGATAGAGGGAGGGAGAGAGAGGGAAGAAAAAGAAGAAGGAGAAGAGAGAAAAGGGGAGAGAGAGAGAGAGAGAGAGAGAGAGGTGGAGAGAGAGAAAGAGATCAGTAGAGTGAGAGAGAGAGACAGACAGACAGACAGACAAACACACAGACAGACACGCAGACAGTCAAATAGACAGATAGACAGACAGAAAATCACAGGAGATGAGAACCAACAATAGGGAATTCTCATCATCATAGCATTGGAAAAGAGAGAGAGAGGGAGGGGAGAGACAGAGAGAGAGGGAGAGAGAGAGAGAGCAGGAGGGAGGGAAAGAGAGACGGGGAGAGAGAGAGGGAGAGATAGATGTAAAGAGACAGAGGGAGGAAGAGAGGAAAGAGGGATGGAGAGCATGAAAGAGACAGACAGACAGACAGACAGACAGACAGACAGACTGAAAAACAAAAGGAGATGAGAACCAAGAATAGGGAATTCTCGTCATCACAGCATTGGGGGTGGGAGAGAGAGAGAGAGAGAGAGAGAGAGAGAGAGGAGAGAGAGAGAGAGAGAGAGAGAGACAGAGACAGAGACAGAGAGAGAGAGAGAGAGATGGAGAGAGAGAGATGGAGAGAGAGAGATGGAGAGAGATGGAAGGAGGGGAGAGAGGGAGAGAGAGGGGGAGGGAGAGTGGGAGAGGGGAGGGAGGGAGAGAGAGAGGTAGAGAGAGAGAGAGACACACACACACACACACACACACACACACACACAGACAGACAGAGACAGAAAGAGAGAGAGAGAAGATGGAGAATTGAGGTAATAAAGTAAGAAAGAAAGAATAAAAGACAAGATTGGTCATCTTTCATTAATCAACTAGTGTTTTATTAACTGCCTTTAAAGGAGCAGTCACTGCGTTGTGAGCATACGCAGAGAAACATTGAGATAGCGACAGATAGAAAGAGAGAGAAATACACGCACGCACACACAGACAGAGAAAGAAAGAGAGAGAGAGAGACAGACAGACAGACAGAGACAGAGAGAACAGTGAAGGGGGAAGACCAAAAGATAGAAAGAGTGAGGTATTAAAGTATGAAAGAAGGAAGAAAAGATTTTTAAAAATGTACAAAATATACAAACACACACAGACAGAAAACGCCCAGAAAAGACAACTAAAACTGGCAGGGGAGGAGGAGTCGGAGGTGGGAGAGAGAGAGAGAGAGAGAGAGAGAGAGAGAGAGAGAGAGAGAGAGAGAGAGAGAGAGAGAGATGTAGAAAGAGAGGGCGAGTGAGAGGGAAACAGAAAGAAAATTATTATGGTTTGGACTGAATAAAGAGGGAAACGGGACATACGTCTATAGTAATTACGTCAGTTGTCTAAACTAAAAGGAGTTGAAATCAATTTGCACCCTCTCCTGTAATTTGAATCTTCTTCTATTATCCCTTTCAAAAAATTGTCGTCATGTTTGACTAGAGACTTGCAGGCTACCATATACCCCATCTGGACTTAAGATCCGATGTCTTGTGTTCAGTCCCAGCCTCCAATACAAAACCTGGCCGGTTCGCTGCCCATATCTCACAATGTTTCAATCACTCTGGTGGTGTCAGCCCAGTGTTTCAAAAATCCCTTGCCCTTTTCCCATTTCAAGATCTTGCCAGCGGATAGGATTTTTGCACAGTTTCGAGGAGTCTGCCAGATAACTGCTGGCAGATTTAGATGGAGGGTGTATGGGATTGTCCGAGTGTGATCAATCCCTCTTGAACAAACTCCAAATTCAAGAACACTCTGGCAACGCATCACCCAATTTTTACGTGATTCTCTTTGCCCGTCTATTAAATTGAATTTATTTGTAGTTTTGTCAGGATTATTCTTTTGTTGTTGCGGAGTAAGTGTGTTAAGTGCATGCGGCACGCATGACCTGTCTTCTTGTCTCAACTGAGAAACGAGTAGCCACAACTTCCACACTAGGTCTAAAAGATAGCAGATTTTTTTATTTTGAGAGGGGGGGGGGGGAAGGTTGGTCTCTCCCAGTTGGTTTTGAACCTCTGCCCACTCACGTTTTAGCCAATTACTGTAATCACCAGGCGCCATGTCTATCAAGAGAAGGGAAAAACTACGAAGAAGAAGGAGGAGGAGGAGGACGAGGAGAGGACGAGAAGGACGAGGAAGAAGAAGAGCAGAAGGAAGAGGATGACGAGGACGAGGGAAAGGGAAGAGGAAGAAGACGGAGGAAGAGGAAGAAAGAAGGAGGGACAGGAAGAAGAAGGAATAAAAAGAAGAAGAGGACGAAGAGGAAGAACAATGAAGACGAGGGAGATGTAGGAAGAGGAAGAAGAAGGAAGAAGAAGAAGAAGAAAAAGAAGAAGTAGGAAGAAGAAGAAAAAGTAGGGAAAAGAAGGAGAAGAAGGGGGAGATCTTAGGAGGAGGAGGAGGAAGAAAAAGAAGAAGAAGAAGAAGAAGAAGAAGAAGAAGAAGAAGAAGAAGAAGAAGAAGAGAAGAAGAAGAAAAGAAGAAGAAGAAGAAGAAGAAAGAAGAAGAAGAAGAAGAAGAAGAAGAAGAAGAAGAAGAAGAAGAAGAAGAAGAAGAAGAAAGAAGAAGAAGAAGAAGAAGAAGAAGAGAAGAAGAAGAAGAAGAAGAAAGAAGAAAGAAGAAGAAGAAGAAGAAGAAGAAGAAGAAGA
>JAPXFY010001245.1:2500-7500 GCA_030674185.1 Monoplex corrugatus | reverse complement strand
TGGCAGTTTGAGAAACAAAGTTGTTCATGGACAGGGTAGAGTCAATGCAGACACCAAGGTTTTAGCTGAATCAGAAATTGGGACTGATGTGTTACATAATGGGAGAGAAAGAGGAGGCAGCTGGGAAAGTTTCTGACGGGTGCCAATGAGGATAGCTTCTGTCTTGTCGTCATTAAGCTGAAGTCTATTGTGTGTCATCCAGTTCTTAATGTCCGAGTAACATTCAGTGGTGCGATTCAACAGGCGCTGTATATTATCAGGTGAGTCACTGTCTTGAAGTTGGGTGTCATCAGCATAGAAGTGGTGTTTTATAGAGTGGGAGTTGATGATGGTGGACAGGGGGGAGGTATAAAGAGTGAAAAGAACAGGGCCAAGGACAGATCCTTGTGGAACACCACAGGTCAGGTATGCAGGTTGAGAGTAAGTGCCATTGACGAGAACAGTTTGTTTTCTGTTTGATAAATACGAAGTGAAAAAGGAGAGAGCAATGTCAGAGATGCCAAAAGTATGATGAAGTCTAGAAAGGAGAATACCATGGTCAATGGTATCGAAGGCTGCAGACAGATCAAGGAGTGTGAGGACAGAGACTTTGCCAGTATCAGTTGCAAGGAGGAGATTGTTGAGAATGTGTAGTAGGGCAGTTTCAGTGCTATGGCACTGGCGGTAGGCTGACTGGAAAGGATTGAGGAGATTGTTGGCAGACAGGTGAGAGTTCAGCTGGTTGAGGACGACCTTTTCAAGGAGTTTTGACAAGAAAGAGAGATTAGAGATAGGCCGGTAATTTTTCAGTTCATTTGGGTCTAAATTGTGTTTCTTGAGGAGAGGGTGAACAATAGCAGACTTGAAAGAATCTGGGACAGTTCCAGTTTGAAAAGAAGTGTTGATGATGTCAGTGATGAATGGGAGGAGAGTAGGGAGACAGTCGGAGTAGAGAGAACCTGGAAGAGGATCCAGTTCGCAGGTTTTGAACGACATGGATCTGATTGTGTTGAAAATGTCTTCTTGTGAGACTGGGGTAAAAGTAGTGAGAGGTGTGCCAGAGAAGGAAGGGTCAGGTGGGCATGGTTGACAAGGTGTCCTGTCAAGCCTGTCACGAAGAGTTTGTATTTTGGTGGTGAAATACTTGGAGAATACAGATGGGAGTTCTCAAAAGAAGTCCAAAATTCCAAAGGTGGTTTTCAAAATAGTCCAAGATTCCAAAGGCGGTTTTCAAAAGGGTCCTAAAATTCCAAAGGCGGTTCTAAAAAGGGTCCAACATTTCAAAGCTGGTTCTCAAAAGAGTGCAAAATCCCAAAGGCGGTTTTCAAAAAAGTCCAAAATTGAAAAAAAAACTTCTTAAAATAGTCCAAAATTTAAAAAAAGAAGGAAAAAAAAAAAGAAAAAAAAAGAGCAAAAGCAAAGGGGTTCTCAAAAGAGCGCAAAATTGCAAAAGTGACCTGTTCAGATGGCTGTGCTGTCTGTGAGTGTCTGTGTAGTCAGTCTAAGCGCGTGCTTGTGTAGCACTCGTGTGTAAATTGCTTGCACCCAGGCACTGCCATTTGTCAGTGTCTTTGCAAAACACTTCTTTCTCAATCAGCGGGTTCCAACGTTAACAAATTGACATGCCAATTGGTGCAGTGGGGTCCCAGTCGGTCATGCAACGCTTGGACAGCCCTACTTTTGCTGGGCTTGGCTTGGCTGGATTACCGTGTGGCGTGGGGAACTGGGTGAAGATTGTCTGATAAGTGGTGAGGAATTGTTGTTCTGGGTCCCATCCACCTCCCTTGGGGTGTTTGTTGTAAGATGACTGTACTTGCAAAACACATCTTTCCCAATTGTGTTTGTTGTAAGATGACAGTACTTGCAAAACACTTCATTCCCAATTGTGTTTGTTGTAAGATGACTGTACTTGCAAAACACTTCTTTCCCAATCGGGTTTGAAGTTAACCGACTGGCATGACAACTGGAACAGGTGGAGACGAATTGCCCCAGACAATGTTAATGTGTAGCCATCCTCCAGTCTCTCTTTTTTTATTTTGTTGAAACAGTTCGAGAATTTAACTACACGCTTTTGGCATTAGAGATCTAGGGAATGTAGAAGAGGAAGAGAGAGAGAGAAAGAGAGAGAGAGAGAGAGAGAGAGAGAGAGAGAGAGAGAGTACGAGACAGACAGACAGACAGACAGAGGAGGAGGAGAGGAGAAGAGAGTAGAAGATAGAGTAACAGAGAGACAGAGACAGAGAGGAGGAGAGGAGAAGATAGAGTGACAGAGAGAGAGAGAGACAGAGACAGAGAGAGAGAGAGAGAGGAAGAGGAGAGAAGAAGATAGAGTGACAGAAAGAGAGAGAGAGAGGAAGAGAGGAGAGAGAGAGAGAGAGAGAGAGAGAGAGAGAGAGAGAGAGAGAGGGGAGAGAGAGCAACGGATACAGACATATTTTCACAGAAAACAGAACAGATCGACAGACAGTCAAATAGTTGATAAACTATGTAATAGCTGTGCGTTTGTATGTTCGTGTGTGGGTACGTATGCGTGTATGCGAGTCAGCGCGTTCGTGCGTTTGTGACAGTGCACCTGCGTGCATGCGCGCGTGAGTGTGTGCATTCGAGTGTGTGCATGTGCGGGTCATGTGGAATCTGTGAACTGCGTGTTTGCGGGTGTGTAAGCATATGTGCTAATGTGTGCAAATGCGTGTAAGCACACGTGTGTAACTTTGTGCCAGATCAAATATAAAAAACAAAACAAATAGACAAACAAATGGATGAATACATTTATGTGTATCTTGGTTTGAAGATTTTGATTCTTCCCTTTTACAGAAATGTGTTCGATGCTTTGCTGTAAATGACATTGTGCATTGTTAAAAATGTAAAAAGAAGTTTAAGAAAAAGAAGAATAAATACATAAACAAATGAATATATAAATGAAAATAACGACAACTCCGTCAAAAGATAGATATACATAGAAGATAATGCAGATATACATAGAAGACAATGCAGAAATTATAGGACAACCTCAGATAATGGCAAACGGAGACACTGTATTCATATCATGCACACATAAGCGTGCATTAATTTTTGTAAAATATTTTCTTGTTTTATGTTATACTATACTATCATTAGTATCTTTGATCATTGTTGATTTTCATCTGTATGTATAACAATTTCTGTAAAACGCAAAGCGCTTAGAAGCTTGCTTCCTAGGATGTGTGTGTAAATCTGTCATCATTATTATTATTATTATCATTATTATTATTGTTATTGTTATTGCTGTTGTTGTTGTTGTTATTATTATTATCATTATTATTACTATGATTATCAATGATTTTATCATCATCATTATCAAAAATCACAAAAATAGAATAAGAACGCGTATTTAATACAACAAGACAAGACAGGTGCAAATTTTCTGCCAACAAACAAACAAACACCAGATACAAAAATTATGTGAAAAAGAGTGAAACTTCCCTGTTGCTTCGTCCAGTTGGAGAAAGACACTCATCATTATCGTCGTCGTCGTCGTCGTCGTCGTCGTCGTCATCATCATCATCATCATCATCTTCATCTTCATCTTCTTCTTCTTCTTTCTTCTTCTTCTTCTTCTTCTTCTTCTTCTTCTTCTTCTTCTTCTTGTTCTTCTTCTTCTTCTTCTTTTCTTCTTCTTCTTCTTCTTCTTCTTCTTCTTCTTCTTCTTCTTCTTCTTCTTCTTCTTCTTCTTCTTCTTCTTTTTTCTTCTTCTTCTTCTTCTTCTTCTTCTTCTTCTTCTTCTTCTTCTTCTTCTTCTTCTTTCTTCTTCTTCTTCTTTCTTCTTCTTCTTCTTCTTCTTCTTCTTCTTCTTCTTCTTCTTCTTCTTCTTCTTCTTCTTCTTCTTCTTCTTCTTCTTCTTCTTCTTCTTCTTCTTCTTCTTCTTCTTCTTCTTCTTTCTTCTTTCTTTCTTCTTTCCTTTTTTTCTTTTCCCGTTATCATTATTAATTATCATAATTATTATATTATAACTATCATTACTATTATTATCGTAATCATCATCCTGAACATAAAATTCATTACTGTATTTATCATCATCACCATATCATCGTCGTCATCACATCATCATCATCATTATCATCATCATATCCCAGACAGACAGCCTTTCCATATTTTTCCCTCCACCAACAAAACAGTCATATATACAAACCTGTAAGGTGCCAGACAAGACGTGATTACTGTCTCTTTCCGTGTGAGCACCTGCAATAGTCGGCTCATTCCCAGCCGGATATCTAATGTAGAAAAAAAGCAGAAAGAAACCAAGTAAACTGGGAAATCCCCATGCATGATTCATCCTGGGATGACGAATAAAGTGTACGAAAATAAAGCTAATCTAGTCCTTGTCAGTATGCAGAGCCAACACAAATATAAAAAGCAAGAGAGAAAAACAAAGACAAACAAACCAAGAGATCCACAAAAAATCACAAAGATTAACAAATAAACAAACCAGCCAATAAAAAAAAACAGATAGAAGTAAACAAAACATAGGTTGTTACATAATGACAAACCAAACAAACGACTAAACAAAACATAGGTTGTTACATAATGACAAACAAACAAACGACTAAACAAAACATAGGTTGTTACAAAATGACAAACAAACAAAACAACAACAAAACATAGGTTGTTACATAATGACAAACAAACAAACGACTAAACAAAACATAGGTTGCTACATAATGACAAACAAACAAACAAACGACTAAACAAAACATAGTTTGTTACATAATGACAAATAAACAAACAAACGACTAAACAAAACATAGGTTGTTACAAAATGACAAACAAACAAACGACTAAACAAAACATAGGTTGTTACATAATGACAAACAAACAAACGACTAAAAAAACATAGGTTGTTACATAATGACAAATAAACAAACAAACGACTAAACAAAACATAGGTTGTTACATAATGACAAATAAACAAACAAACGACTAAACAAAACATAGGTTGTTACATAATGACAAACAAACAAACGACTAAACAAAACATAGGTTGT
>JAPXFY010001244.1:0-38814 GCA_030674185.1 Monoplex corrugatus | reverse complement strand
TCTGTACCGCTGACAGCAGTTCTCCACATCTGAAACACACACACACATTACAAAGCGGTGTTTAGTACTGATATCTCCCACAAACATGAGATAACAACATAATTTTGCAGACATAGGGCAAAAACTGCTGGTTTAAAAAACAACAAAATAGACATGGATATAAGTAGGTAGCGGCAGCCCCCGGCCTAGCCTGCAATCAACTGCCAAAAAGTGTGAATTTCGTAATTTTCCACAGCTCCGTACTCAGGCATCAGAGCACAGACTGATGTCAAGTTCACACAGAAATAAAATTCATTCTTTCATCTTTTCAATGAGTGTATCTGTTTATGTGTTCGGTGTCTGTACTTAGTAAGCGAATTAAAAAGAACGACAACGTCATTCACCGCTTTCCCGGATTTGGCAAGATTACGTCGAATCTCCCGATTCAATGTTGTCCGATCATCGGGCTTTCTCGGCCGTGCTTGTGGGGTACAGAGGTCATACATAGCTATCTTTAGTATCAGCTTCTTCAGCAAAACACGAGGATTTCAAATATATGAACCAGAATATTTTATAATCTTAATGTGAAAATGCAGGATCCAAAAGTTTGTGTTCAGTGCCAAACTTTTGTCAATAAAACGAAATTCATCGCTGGGAAGGGCTATCTGTCGCATATCAAAATGATCTACAATCAATTCTCTTTCGATTGGAAAAGTAGGTTAATGTATTCAAGCTCTGTCGTTCACAAGCAAGCCAATCAAAACAAGCAGGTGAAAACTTTCAAAATTTACCTATGCGTCATCGGGGATCCAGCACTTTCGACGATCGCGAGTTCAGACGGCGACCACTTTCACACCGATATCGGCGGCAAAATCGGTAAGTTGGTTGCTTTTTTACTCACAGATTCTTTAGATTAGTGATTGAGGAAAGATTTACAATCGATACTTTTATTTGACTGAATGAACAAGATTAGAATTCAATGAATAACACTGTCGACCAAGCACTAGGAAAGCGTGACTGGAAGTGATGAAGCGAAGCTCCAGTTGATCGTTATTAATTGCAATTTTCTCAGTTTCGGGATTGTTTTCAGTAAATTATGCAGGTGTTAGGTAAACATTAAGACTCTATGCATATAAGACATTTTTTTCAAAGCTGAAGGACGTCGGACAATTGTCATACTGAGATAGTTTTTGCCCGAGGTGGGTAATGCCACGGGGCAGTTTCCAGCTCAATGGTGATAGTATTTATAAACTAAAGCTCAAAGTCAAAGCAATAGATGAATGTCGAGGAACAAGTTTACTAAAGAATTTAATCGTTCGTTAGCGTAAAGATTGTTGTAAAAGTATACAGAACAGTACTCAGAAGTGGAGGAAAAGGAAAAATCTCAACTGGGAGGAAGGAAGCGAATTAAATTGAGGCTTATTCAAATTATTGTACTTTAAAAAAAAAATCAGATTTGTCACATTCTTTATGTGGTAAAATAACTAATAATAATAATGATGAAAAAGAAAAGAAAAATAAACCAAACCTGATATGGAATTTTACTGTTTGTGATCTGTCATATTGTGGTATTGTCCTCTAATGATTGAAAATGAATTTTATTTTTATTTATTAATTCTATTTTTATGCTTCAAATCCTCCTTCCTTTTGTTTTTAAAGTTTCTTAAGAAAACCATACATGCATGTCACACCACATGTCAAGTCAAAATGATCTTTATTGATGGTAAATGTCCAAGCAAGCTTAACAATATATAATTTTTTTCATCTTGCCATAAAAAACAAACCAAAAAGCAACCCATCAACCCCCCCCCCCCCCACTCTCCCTCACAAAAAAAAAAGTATAAAATAAATAAAAAGAAGAAAACACTTAAGAGCAAAACAGAATTTAGAATGAAAACACACATACACACACACACACACACACACAACATACTTATTGTAAATGGTGGAATTAGATAATAAACATTTATTTTATGTGACAGACACGGAGGATGCACAGTACCAGAAACTCAAGGCTGTATTCCTGGCCGATGGAAGAGGGTGACGTCCAGTCTCCTGAATTTGAACACACACATAAGCTGCTGATGCAGATTGCTTCAATTGAGAGATGTGGGTGGCAAAACATTTGATGAGACAGCTCATTTTCTTCAGGAAAGACTGTTTCCTGACATCATCATCATCATCATCAGTCCCGTAGTCTGGTTGACCGTTGGGGCACCATTGAAGATTTTGCAACCAACTTCCTCCACTCCTCACGGTCCTCAGCTTTCCGCAGAATGATATTCCATTCAAGGCCAGTCCACTCTCTGATATTGTCTTCCCATCTTTTTCTCTGTCTGCCTCTTCGTCTCCCTCCCTGAACTGTTCCCTGCAAGACGGTCTTGGCCAGTCCAGATGATCGTGTGGACGTGCCCGTACCACCTCAGTTTGAAAAGGTTAAAGGTCCCATGGTCAATATGGCCGTAGGGGCGGTGAACTTGTTAAGATTCACCGTGTCTAGGGCACGGCATTATGAAAGGCGGAGCCCATCCCTCTCCTTTCGCCGCCTTTTTTAAACCTCCCCCGACCGAAGTCAGTACCCATTCACTGCTGGGTGGACAGAGGGAGTTTTCAGGCCGGAAAAATCGAACCAGCGTTTAGCGGATTCGAACCACCGACCTTCGCACCGCAGACGAGCGCTCTAACCACTCGATACAGGCCCCCCCTTTTTGACATAGCCTTTTCAAAATTACGAAAACAGTGGTTTCTATGCACCCGAACAAAAAAGGCCCAAAAAGTACCCAGATCTGCGACCTTCCTTGCAGCAATATGAAAGTGACAAAAGTACTTTATCACAACCACTGGATGTAGAGGAATTTGGGGGGGTTTTTAAAAGGTTTACGCCACCAGGTATATTATCTTTTTCAATGAGATGGATATCCACCGACCTCAAGTTAGGACTTCTGAAAGATCTGCTGAAAATTTTAAAAAAAAAAGGGAAAGGGGAAACCTATGAAGACGAACATTGTGCCCGTGGTGGCAGCATCTGACTGGAAATCTTGTGACTGAGAGTCGATGGGCAAATGCAGCTGCCAATTTCTTCAGAAAAACTCAAAACTACAGCCTTCTGCACATCAGACAAAAGGGAGGGAGACTACATCAAGTTTCTGGCTCATCACCATTTGAAGTTCAAAGAGGGACCTGGCCATACTAGTACTAGTACATACTAAATGGTACTGCTATGGTACACTGCAAAAAATGATTCCCCATAATACCACCAACAGTGCAGTTAAATGTTGTGGATACAGCAGACATCAAACCCGGGTGGAAAAATGGCTGAAGCTGGAAAACATTGGCAGCTGCTGTTTTTGGGGGGTTGTCTTTAAAGTTCTTGCCCAACGTAAAGTTTAAATGTGGAAAGAAAATATAAACTTAAATAGTTGTAACGAAAGTCTTATGCATGCCTTTTTTTCTTTCATGGTGAGCACTTTCCTGACTTTTTTTCCCCCAAAAAAACTAAAGCCTTTGTTTTTAAGTCTTTAGAGTTAGAGAATAGTACTTGAAAAAAATGACGGGTGATGTATTTCATTTCCCCAAATTTTAACAAAAACCATTCAAGTTTTAAAAGTTATATGTTTCAATTTTTTTGTTGCT
Source organism: Monoplex corrugatus (assembly GCA_030674185.1). Classification (NCBI taxonomy): domain Eukaryota; kingdom Metazoa; phylum Mollusca; class Gastropoda; order Littorinimorpha; family Ranellidae; genus Monoplex; species Monoplex corrugatus. The sequence goes on along the minus strand of JAPXFY010001244.1, from coordinate 35,202 downwards.
GACTAGCGTTTTTCTCAGTTACTGGTATTATATGCTTTCATGGGTCCCAAATATACTAGTTTTCAAAATTTTTATTTAGTATTTGACAGAAGTATAGCATCTGTAGTCTCGAAGCATCCCGATTTTCAAATGAATTCAGTGAGTCGTTTAGAAATTATTGTAATTTTTGTTTATGTTTGAGCTAAGAAGGGCCCATTTTTCAAATTGGGTTTTTCGCAATTTTTAATCAGATATTTCCCTTTAAATTAAAACCTGCCGGAAAAATTGGGCATGGTCTACATGTACTAGCAAATGAAATTACCAAGTTCCGGCTTCAGTCTGACATATAGTATAAAACGTGACAGCCTAAAATTACCATCCATTCAAATTTTTTATACTTTCGATTGTTTTTTTCCCAATCTTTGCAAGGTAATAACTTCTACAAATAACAAACATATACTCTATAATTTCATACTAGCTTTTGTGTGTTCTAGTATTTGCATTTTAATGAGATGAGCGCTGTCAGCTTGTTTTAAAAGTGCTGATTTGGGGTTCTTGAAAAGGCTTATGATGGCCAGTGGCCAAAATGGGGAGTAGTGTATTTGGAAAATGGAGAAAATCATTTTTACCCAAAACATCTCTTGTTGAAATGGCCCCTTTCCTTCTCCACAATTTTTCACCATTCCCCCTGACGATTTAAATTCCACTTTAAACCCCAAGTAAAAAGCCTAAAGGGACAGGGACCAAAGAGCGTTCCTCAGGTTTACCCTTTTCCTGAAAAGACTCTGCCTTACAAATTTTTTTTCTTTTAAAGAAAATTGTAAACAAACCTTTCTAGCACATCTGAATGAAATCCAATCACCCCAAAATTTTGTGTACTTTAATAAAAACAGAATGCCATGTTTAGCGTTGCTATTTAATACAATTTTTCATGTGTTCAGTGATATATTTATAAGATTTTTTGCACTTTCAACCAAGTAAGCTCTGGCACTAACAAATTTTCACAAAACTTCTCCGTCACAATCGCTGCTACTTTCACTTTCTTGGTGTGAAAAAGACTCATCAGCAGGATCTTTCAAGATGTAGCATAAAAAACCTCCTCTCCTGACATACAAGCACAGAAAGGAAAATTTTGGCAATTTGGAGATATTTAGCACAAGAGCTACTCTATTGCTGCCAGAAGTCTATACTCCCGGAAAACCCACTAGCTTTCCATCTTATACCCTGTAAAACCCCTAAGCACTGTCAGCTGTAAGCAATGTCAACTACCACTCTTGAGTCGTTGCTTTGTCCTGGATGGTTAAAAGCAAATCAATGTGCAGGCCATTGTATCTCTGTGTTATCCTTTTCATTTCTTTAAAAACCCAAAGGAAAAACATCTGTCACTGTTTTCCCATACCTTTTTCCGGGGCAAACCCCCCAAGATAAAGGTCAAACCCCCCATTATACCTTACCCCACTCCCCTTTTCCCCCCAATATCAAAAGGGAATTTTTTTCATGTGAATACGAACATTTTTCTTTGGAGAAAAGTATGTCCCCATTAGCACAACAAAAAAATTTCCAACACAATTCCTTCATTTTTTTTGGAATACCAAATGCATAATGTTCACCTTGATAGAGGGAGGGGATTTTTAAAAAGGAATTCTGCCAGGGTCAACCCCTTTGTGTTTGTAGGCCCTTGCATCCCAAAAAGGGTGTGTGCCGCACAAGGGGAGAACTGGGTTAATTGTCTCACCCAAATGCCGGGGGCACCTAGACCCCCAACCCAATGTCCAGTGGAGGGTGGAGAACATTCTTTTTACGACCAGGGATCAAACTGAAAGGGACGCACCATGCTTCCGTTCAAAAACACAAAGAGAAAAAGCAGCATGACCAAAATCAAACAGGGGGGTAAAACCCAAAGGGCACTGTCAACACACCTGACCCAGCTCCAGGTGAATTGGTGACGGGGGACTGGGCGAGCCAGGGGAGAGATGGCCCCCAGTCTCTGAGGACACCGGGCCTTTTCTTGGGTACTTGTTTTCTTCCAGGTTGACTCCTCCCTGTCACACAGAAAACTGTAAATGCTACTGTCAACATTTCCAAATTGTCATTCATTGCTATTACCATTACTGTCATCATCACTTTTCCCACATGACCATCACCCTAATTTTTTTATCTCTATCAAGGGAGTTATATCAATTTCAAACTACTTCATGGTCATCACCTTAATTTTTCAAAAAAAACCCTAAAACATGGTGTATCAATTTACCAAAACTGCTTCATGATCATCACCCTAATTACCATCATCTACCAAACTACTTTATGATCATCACCCTAATACCATCATCTACGAGTGGTACATCAATTACCAAACTGCTTTCACGATCATCACCCTAATTACCATCATCTACCAAACTACTTTATGATCATCGCCTAATTACCATCATCTACCAAACTACTTTATGATCATCACCCTAATTACCACCATCTACCAAACTACTTTGTGATCATTACCCTAATTACCATCATCTACCGAGTGTACATCAATTACTTTACTTTATGATCATCACCCTAATTACCATCATCTACCGAGTGGTACATCAATTTATTTACTTATGATCATCACCCTAATTACCATCATCTACCGAGTGGTACATCAACTACCAAACTACTTTATGATCATCACCCTAATTACCATCATCTACCGAGTGGGTCATCAATACCAAACTATTTCATGATCATCAACCCTAAATTACCATCAATCTACCAAGTGGTACATCAACTACCAAACTACTTTATGATCATCACCCTAATAACCATCATCTACCGGGTGGTATATCCAATTACCAAACTACTTCATGATCATCACCCTAATTACCATCATCTACCGAGTGGTACATCAATTACCAAACTACTTTATGATCATCACCCTAATAACCATCATCTACCGAGTGGTACATCAATTACCGAAGTACTTTATGATCATCACCCTAATTACCTATCATCTACCGAGAGGTACATCAATTACTGAAGTACTTTATGGTCATCACCCTAATTACCATCATCTCCCGAGTGGTACATAAAATTACCAAACTACTTTTTGATCATCACCCTAATTACCATCATCTACGAGTGGTACATCAATTACTGAAGTACTTTATGATAAATCACCCAATTACCATCATCTACCGAGTGGTACATCAATTACTGAGGTACTTTATGTTTCATCACCCTAATTACCATCATCTACCGAGTGGTACATCAATTACTGAAGTACTTCATGGTCATCACCCTAATTACCATCATCTACCGAGTGGTATATCAACTCCCAAAAACTATTTCATGATCATTACCCTAATTACCATCATCTACCGAGTGGTACATCAATTACTGAATACTTCACGATCATCACCCAAAATTACCTTTCATCTACCGAGTGGTACATCAACTACCAAACTACTTTATGATCATCACCCTAATTACCATCATCTACCAAGTGGTACATCAACTACCAAACTACTTTATGATCATCACCCTAATTACCATCATCTACCGAGTGGTACATCAACTACCAAAACTACTTTATGATCATCACCCTAATTACCATCATCTACCAAGTGGTACATCAATTACTGAAGTACTTTATGGTCATCACCCTAATTACCATCATCTACCAAGTGGTACAATCAATTTACTGAAGTATTTATGGTCATCACCCTAATTACCATCATCTACCAAGTGGTATTCAATTACTGAAGTACTTTATGGTCATCCCCCCTAATTACCATCATCTACCAAGTGGTATATAAATTACTGAAGTATTTTATGATCATCACCCTAATTACCATCATCTACCAAGGGGTATATCAATTACCAAACTACTTAACATGAAACAACACCACCATTTCCTGAGAAAAAAAATTTACACATTCAGACTGCTGTTGTGGAGAATTACAATTCAAATGGATCAGAGACAACTACATGAATTAGCAGATGATCATAATCTCATCTGACTCAACTCAATTTGTCTGAGAATGCGCAAAATGTCTTGAAGCTACAAAAACCAGTAGTTTGTGCCACTATGGCATTATGGAGCCAGCATGACCATGAAAGACACAGGACAAGAAGTTGGCTATCATGGCATACTACTGCTGACTGTGACAGTCACAAATATTTTTTGTTTTCTCAAAACAGTGTTTCAGCACTTAGAAAATTCCGTATGTGCCAATTTTCTCAAAGCAGGGTTACAGCACTCGGATAACTCCATATACACCATTTTTTTTATTAAAAAAGGTCATTAAAAAAAAAACAGGGTTCAGCACCAGGCAAATTCTATATGTGCCATTTTTCTTTGAAAATTATGCATATGCCAATTTTATCACAATACTTTGAAAATTCCACATGCGTCAATTTTCTCAAAACACGGTTACAGCACTTGGAAATTCCCAACTGTTCCAATTTTTCAAAAACAGCAATACAATGCTAACAAAATTCCATACTCACTAATTTTCTGAGAAAGTGAAAGCACTCAGAAAAGCAGCATTACAGTGCTCTCAAAAATTCCCTACACATCATTTGTCTCAAAACAGCATTAAGCACTCAGAAATTCCACAGTTACTATTTTTATCTAATCAGCACTACTGAGCTCAGGAAATTCCATTTCACACCATTGTTCTCATCACTAAAACTGTAAATTCCAGCACTAGAAAAATTCTATATGCACCATTTTCCTCAAAACAGAGCTATAGCGCTTGGGAAATTCTGTATGTGCCATTTTTTTCCTGACAGCACAAACAGCACCCAGAAAATACTGATGGCGCCATTTTTCTCAAAAGTGTTAAAGGCGCTCACAAAAAATTTCCATGAGCCAACACCATAAACATCACATGAAGAAAGGTTCCAATGCCATAAGCCTGTGGCATAAACCATGACAAACACATTTAAGACAACAGTTGATTACTCAGGTGCTACAGCACCAACAAACACAGACATACACCAATTACACTTGATTACCGTGTGATGCAGAGCCAGCAGACTGAGTTGGACAGATGATAGTGGCAGGAGACATTTCGTAGCCCACCATAGTGTCCACGTCGCCCCTGTGAGGGGAGTGAATTGATAGCGGAAGCATCCAGCACCATCACATGAGGCACCTGATGGATGGAAACCTGTGCGCCTGGAGACTGCGTCACCGGGGTCCTTGGGGTACGCTGTTCCTGAAGAACCAAACATATGCCATAACAGTCACACTGCAAACTATCCTTTTCCCATTCCAAGGTTTCATGCAATCCATGCTTTTCCCATTCCAAGGTCTCAAACTATCTACAATGGAAAATGCTTCTACACCCTTAACACCTCCCATCACAGGTTAGAAATCTTACCAACAGGACTGGTACGACAAAGGCTACTGAACTAAAAATCAGTGCGTACCACTAAAACACTTCTATCGATGACACTAGGAAGTTTGACCAGCCAGACAAGATGTGTGATTGTACTTCTGGGTAACACTTGGGCTGAGAAAGCAATTTTCAAGGGATGAGAACACACACAAAAAACCTGCAATAATGCTTTGGTATATTCAGTACCAGTATACTTGTACCTGGTCTACACAGAAGTAGGTGTGGTACAAGATATTCTGTATCTGGGATGGAAACAATTAACCTTTTGACTCCTGCACCCTACCTACCAACTGCAAAAACTTAACCCTTTGATTCCCTCACCCTATCCACCAGCTTACTGCATAGGGTGAGGGAATCAAAGGGTTAAGTTTTTGCTTTGCAAGCACAGTTGGCAATACAGGATGCTGGTGGACAGGGTGAGGAAGTCAGAGGGTTAACAAACAGGCAGGGCTTACAGAAGTTATTACTAAGTATGACATGTAACTCTCTTGTTATATATAATCTGAATCATGTGACTTCCAGTATTCTGGCAAAGTGGAACCAGAAAACATACTGAAAGGAAAAAGACTGTACTGAAATTTACAAAACAAGGCAGATCTTCTCTGCTCAACAAAACATCAAGGAAGTCAGTCAATCTGTTGTGTTCATCCTAAATCTAGTCAACTTGTTTCTTTGTGGTCTTCGGTGTTTGTTCACCTGGCTGAAAATTAGCATCTGTCTTTGTTTTGTTAATTAAATGCACGCTCTCATCCCTTTTTATGTGTTTTTGGTTTCTATCTGTTATATACACTAAACTATATTGTTATAATCCATAGTTTCATGGCCAAAAATGACCACTATGCTGGTTTTCCTAGCTGCTGGACTGTTGGAGAGAGAGAGAGAATATATATGTGTGTGTGTGTGTGTGTGTGTATGTGTGTGTGTGTGCACACGCACATGTGTGTGTGTGTGTGTGCATGTGCAAGAGTGTTAATGTGGTGTGTATGTATGTGTGTGTGTGTGTGTGTGTGGGGGTGTGTGTGTGTGTGTGTGGTGTGTGTGTGTGTGTGTGTGTGTGTGTGTGTGTGTGTGTGTGTGTGCGCATGTGCAAGAGTGTTAGTGTGGTGTGTATGAGCAAAAGCGAGTGTATGGGAGATGAGATGAAAATGATCGCATGGATGTGTGCACGTTTGTGTATATGTGCACTTGCATGCTTTTACCCTGAAGGTAATGGGAGCTTCATCATCCTCGCTGTCTGACAGGTCCAGTGTATGGATGGGCGGATTGACTATAGGGGAGTGGTGTTCCGTAACATGTGGCACTGCCTGTACACACACGCACACACACACATATCGTGCACACACATGCACACACACACAGCGTGCGCGCACGCACACACACACAAACCATTATAACAGTATTTCATTTTTGACATACACACACCCTGATTTTTTCCCTCTCTTTCTCTAACACGTAAATGGTAATACCTGTGTCTCACACAACACATACAATTAGATGAAAGAACACAGATATCTGATTTCCATTTCATAACTACAGCCCTGCCGACTGCTGAAGGTCACATCAACATTTCATTGCTGTACAACACAAAAGACAGCAAGGACCATGAGGCAGTAAACTGCGTCCTGATCGAGACACTACAAGCATAGACAGGCAGAATGTACACTTTGTCAGTTTCTAGCAGATATCCTGCCAGAAACAGCGCTGTTCTTTGACTAAAGAGCAATAGGAATGCATCCCATCCCACACTTAATTCACTCTCTGTTTATGACAGAATCTGGTCCTTTGGGTCATACAGTAGAGGGATAGTCTACAAGACCTGACTAAGGCCACATTCAGAGCCTGGAATGCTCAGAAAAAAAAAAGAGGAAACTTCTAGGGGGGGTCCGGGGGCATGCTCCCCCGGAAAATGTTTAAAATCAAGACTAAAATCTGTGCATTCTGAGGCATTCTGGAGACAAATTTAAAGGCATCTAACACACTGAAAATCAAAATGAATATCAGTCAAAAGAGTATTTAATTAAACATTGGGCACAAGATCAGGATCCATCATACACAGCAGATCGTTTCAGTGTGTTCATCACAGACATATTCATCAAAACTTTTTTTTAAGTATGGTCGTTGATTTTTTTTTAATGCGAAAAAAATTTTTTTGCGCGATTTTCGATTTTGTCCGCGACGAATTCCAGGCTCTGCACATTACAGGCTGTGCCACTGTGCAATGGACAAGTGGTGCTCAAGCCGTGGCCAAACTTTTGAGCCGTGAGCAGCTGATAGCCGCTCCAAAAGCTGTGATCACTAGCAGCTCGCTAATATCAATAGCAATCTTAATCTGCAATTAAAGGTTATAAGAGTTTGGGGGGTTTTTTTTTTTCGTTTAAAGTTTTAAAGCCCAGCCAATTGCGTAAACCCATATCAGGGCCATAATCGTTTCAAAACTAACACAATAACTTCAACAGTTAAAAAAAAAAGGAAAAGAAAATTAAGTACACATATCAATACATTTGCGCACATAATCTAAGGAGATGCCTCTGGCGCTGAATACTTTGTCCAATTCATCACATAGGGAATTTAAAAAACATACCTGAATACAAATTTAAACATAACTAAGGACTCTAAAACATATATAAAAACAGGCCTAAATTGCCTAAAATTGTTTTTGTATATCACACTTCCCTAAAGCCAAATGCACATAACTCTTACTGTCCGGCAAGCTTTCCGTCCAACCTGAATGGACGACGAGCCGACTCAGTTGGCTTTTTCAGCTACCAGACATCTTGATTGCGACAGTCACTACTTTCCAACATCAAACGGGTTTTACGGCTTGCTTTACGGCAATAGATACTTCCACTTTCATTTCACGCTCTTCTGATGCTGGTGAAGTAGTTTGAAATTGTTTTTTTTTGCATCTTATGCTGTGTTTTGATTTGTCATGGCATCGGGTGGGTGGCACCCTATGAGACTGACTGCTGAACAGGCGATAAAATTGTTTCAAGAAACACTGGACGATAGTAATAGCAATAATATCATCAGTGACAGTGATGAGAGTTTTCTGACACTCAAATGATGAGTTGGTTTCTTTGGATGGCGGTGACACTTCAGCAGGGCCTTCTTCAAAGAAATGACGACTTTCTGAAACTCACCTGACATCATATGATCAGTGAAAAAGTCCACAGATTTCCATACACTTTTTTGTTGTTTTTTTTTGTTTTTACTTATTTTTGCATCAAATGATAGTTCTAGTCTTCTACACTAGAAAATTTGCAGTCACTATAGGAAAAAAAAAACTCAAGAACAAGATGTGACATTTGTAACAGCTAAAGTGTCTGGTTTTTGTCATTTTCGGGGATGTGATCTGAAGTCAATTAGAAGTGAAAAGCATCAAAACAAAGCAACAATGATATTTTCTGTGGTAGTGAACTTATTGCCGGATGTCAAGGAATGTCTTTTTTTTTTTTTTGAGTTTGGATGTAGGGCCTACAAAGATTAACCTGGTCAGCTATAGAGCTATGAGTATCAACCATACAACTGTTTTTTGTCTGCGTTGTAAATTGTGTGTCTGTAATTAGCATTTCTAATTATCTCAATGACAATAATATCAGTGTAACATTATTCAAAAGATGCACAATTTTATTCTGAACATGGGCATACCAAAATGTTTGCTGTAGGTTGGATACAAAAAAAAGTTATCATCATTTTACTGACCTGACTCCCTCTTTGACAATTCGCAAAGTGCAAAACCTTCAGCCAGACTTAAAACCCCTAATGGACATTTGAGTTAATACATGGTCCCAATTATCAATCCTTAGATAAAGTATGTAAGATTTTATCGACCACATACAGGAAGGCAGAATATGACAGGAAGAAATGACAGAAAGCAAAGGAGAGTGACATCAAAGAGTAAATTTCTAAGCTTATAAAAGTAAAAATATTTACTACACATGTAACAAAGGCACACAATCAAGACAACATGTGAGTTGTGACAGCATCTTTTTCTTAACTCTGCTTAACAGCCACAACAAAAATTGCTGACTTTAGTTTTACATAAAAACTTAGTATTCTTACAGTGATCTTAAATTGGAAATGAAGACAAAAATATTAATTATACAGGTAACAACAAAAGAGAATAGGAGAAGTTTGTAACTTCCCTAGTAGTCTTGGGTGTTAATGTGCACGCTGCATGTTACAAAATCAGTTTGAAGATAAACCGATCCTTTCAATATATCTAGACTCGAAATGTTAGTAAACGGACTCAGTCAAAGAAATTCCTGGTTTGTCTTAGTTTACCAATGCCGTGCGAACCGAAACGCGACGTCAAATTTGTGGTACCAAAAACTGGGGAAAACCGGGGCCGGCCGCAAAACTGGGGGGGGGGGGTCTTCGGTTCAATCAAGTATTACTGCCTCTTTAATCGGTGTTTCATTCTTATTTTTGTCTTATGTGAATAAGAAATGAATAAAGATTTGAAATGATTGCCTTTTTATATACTTAGAGCGAAAATGGAATTAGTTATTTGATGAGAAAGTCGAAATCCGCACTTCGGGCGCAATCGCGGAGACGGTATGCGTTTAGAATCGAAGTTTGTTCGGGATGCTTCACTATTTCGGTCGATACGGCTATATTTGTGAACCAATCACATTGTAATTTGCAGCCAATGAGAATTAATGTAACAGAATGATATATCCGACGATACCTATGTGTGCCAGTTTCGAACAGAGATCGACACTTCCAAAGTTTGCTTTTTTTCATCGGAAAAGTTTGCAGGCAAGTCGCCATTTTTGGAACTTGTCGTCGGCGGGATTCGATTTTACATGCTTTTTTCCATATATTAGTTAATATGAAATCAATTTGATTTAAAATACGGCCGTACGCCAACTTTTTACATGAGGATCTGTACCAGATCAACGTCGGAATGTGCCGACGCCAGTAGCCTGAGTAGGCCTACAACGCGAAACAGAACGCTGTGCAAGTTTCAGCTCGGCAAGTTTTGCGCTGTCAAAGACTAGATCTAGCAATCAACAGACCAAGTTCTGTTTTATCTGTAACATTGTATTTTTCAAGAAAAGGACTACTGCGTTTGAACTCGATTCGGAGTTGTTAGCCGAAGCTTGGTTTGTCAACCATTTCCTTCCCGAGGTCATTGCTAATTCGCATGTCGCTGTGTAGACCTGCTCACCCCACGACGGGCGAGCTTACTACTAAAAATACTATGTGATCGACGGGCTTCGCAGGGCCGTGGAAAATGGGTTTGCCCAAACAGAGGGATAACCTGCCTCCTCCAACTCTCTCTCTCTCACTCAAATTTTAAATGAATGAATAAACAGATCTAAATAATTTTTTTTTCAAATCAACAAACAGTTCTGTGCAAGTCATTGTACTTTCCTTGACATGAATCTCTCTCTCTCTCTCTCTCTCTCAGAGAACAAAAAATGAATAAATAACAAAAAATGAATAAATAAGTAAATAGGCCCCAGTACATTCATATCCAACTTCCAAGTCATTGTTAACAGGCATGATCCTCTCTCTTTCTCTTTTTTTCTCTCTCTCTCTCTGACAACACACACACACACACTAATACACACAGAGATTTAGAATGTCACAAAACAAAATCTTCTGTTCATTGTTATAATATTCTTTATTTAGGTTTTGAAACTGAATAGAAGGCTATGAGTTGTATTATTTGTAAAGTAGGCCATCCATTAGCTTACGTAGTTGTTTCAATTTGTAGTCAGTATCTGGAAAGGATATGCCTATTGTCATTAATTTGTTTTAACGGGAAGATTGCATCTTATTTAGTAGTAGCCTATTATTGATTCATATTAAAGGGCAAGAGTACACAGGAAACACTTAGCAGGATTGCTCTGCTTTGGTGGATTTTTACCAGTAATATGCTAAAAATCAAAGTCGTGAGTTTGGGCTTAATGTTAAAGTAATATTGATGTGGAGACTATGCATTATGGTTTCCTTTCCTTTCCAGTCTCAATGAATAGTATATATTATGCAGAAATTCATATATTTCTCTATTGTAGGAGTTAAGTGACCTGTTCCTGAATGGCGAGTGGTCCCATATCCTTCCAGAAGTTTTCTTTGGACGCTGGCTGTGCTAAGTGTTCGGGGACTTGACTCATCCACAGTTAGTCTGTCAGTTTTCTAAACACTGATGAATAAAATAAAAATCAAATGTACTGTGCAAAAATCTTGTCTGATATGTTTTCCTCTGTGTGTGTGTATGCGTATGTGTTGTATGTGTATGTGTGTGTGTTTAGTTTTTAGTAGAATATTGATCAGATGATATTTTTGGATAGCCTGCAGCATAAAAGCATGCAGTAATTTTTAATATTTCAACTATTTAAGTGATTCCAGAAGTCATTGATTCTCAGATTTCCTTTTATATGTACAGAAACTGATGAAATATTACAAATTATTCATAAGACTACTGAAGTAGCGAGTCGTGACTTTTTTGGTTTAATTTGCAGTAATAAGACACTTGAACGATGAGCAAAATGATTTTATATCTATCTCATGAAATGATTATATATCCTTGTTTTGTTTCTAGCTTCATTTTTGTCTGTTATTAATACAATACGGGCAATTATTAATGAAAAACAGATAAAACATGCCAATATCACATGTTTCCTGTAATAAGACAAAAATGGCTCGTCGCAGAGTTATGATAATGGTTTCATTCAATTCGGCATACAAAAATACATCAACGATCAAAATTTTATGACATTTGGTCATGTCTGTCTCTCACAATTACAAAATGAATGTCATTTCCAGCAAAATCAGCATACCATGCCATTTGATGGGTTTGTTCTGTGACAGCTGGTCCTTCTTTGTCCCATGAAAAGGTGGTACCAAAATTTAAGAAATTTTTGACACTTCAAATTCGAATATCTCGTGAACTAATAGTCCGATCTGAAAAATTTAAACTGCTTTTTACTCAGAACAACAATATCTTCAAAACCATAAAAATCTTTTAACTCAAAACCCAATTTCAATTTTTCATGCGGCATTGCTACTTAGTTTCAAACTGAAGTACATTAAATGTGCATGTAATAGGCTTTGCTTATTAATGTAGAAAATAACACTACATGTGTAAATTACAATATCTACATGTAAATTCTCACCAACAAGACTGTAAATGCACTGGCTCAGTCCCAAGAATTTACATACTTGTTCTAATGGCAATCTTCATGTTATGATAATAAATTATTGTTACACATTACTTTCATTTGATTGCAAAACAATCTCAAAATCATTAAATCAAAGTCTTTTTGGATATCTCACCTCCTGGGTGTAGCATTGGGGTCCTCTCTAGTAGTTCGTGGTGACTTGCCCATCACCTGACCTGGACCTTCAGTCACTACACCTGAAACAAGAAACATTCTCCTCTAGTTACAAGTCTGGTTCAGTCCGCTGGAAAAAGTTGTCCTAATGCAAGGAAAATTTCAATACAAATGTTGACTTTGAAACCTCCAATGTATGAAATACTGTTCAGTGTTTTCTGTATGTTGTCAGATGCCCACAATGTTCCTCCTATGTGTATGAATTGATATCATTTTTCGTTACTTTGTGTGTTGAGATCTGTTTGTTGTAAACAAAAAATTATTTAAAAAAAGGTTTAATTAAAAACAAAAGTACATCAAATATAACAAACAGCTCAATTCTAATTTGAAATCAGATTAAAACGGAACTTCTTTTCAAGAGGTGAGTCTGGGGCAGAAATTCTGAAACATTTCAACAGGTCATAGGGATGTGCTTCAGCCCCTCCATTTGTCTTGTCTACCAGCATGATTCATCCATATGTCTGTCACTGCTGTGTGATGCAGCTTTCTAGTTTTCCATAACCTAGTGCCTAACACCATCACTCATTTTGTTTTACTCTTTTATTATTCAGCCTGGTGTGACAACAGCCAGTAAATCTGCTTCAATATTCAAGTCAAATCCTGCTGAACTTGTTGACCTCACAGAACATATGTACAATAATGTTAATTAAATCACAAGCAGTATAATTTGTGACTTGTGAAATCAACACAACACCTCACTTCATGATTTCTTCTAGGAAGAAGTCTCTTCACAGTTGTCACTTTCCCCACAAAAGATGGCCATGATGTCCACCTATTGACATCATCCATCTTGACAGAAAGAAACAGAAAAAAAGGCAATGAATCTTCTTATTTTGAAAATTTGTAGAAAAATAAGTACTGAGTCCAGACACATGCCTTTTCTCAGTTCAACAAGGCAGAACAAAAAGTAGATTAATGTAGACAGCTCCTCTGATTATACTGGAGGCAGCTGATAACCACAGCTACTATGTGAGCTACGGCACTTGCGGTTCTATACAGGCTTTATAAGCTAAGTACATAAGATGCTTCTGTATGAGCCAATACAAGCGGAGCCTTACAACTATCAAACCAAATGTGGAATTTGACAGATTTATTATGTAAAATGTTTTTTTATGAAACCCTGAAGGGAAAAAAAACCAAACAAACCAAAACACCATGTCATACAAACACAAAATTCTCCCTCCAGGAATTTTTTCAACTCAAATTCAAGAAATGCAATTTCCAGTTTTAAGAAATCTGATTTCTGACACTGAATGGAAAGAACAAGGGAGAACAGCAACTGTTTTAAAACATTACCATTGGGGAGGGGAGACAAAATGTACAATTGTTTTGTGCTGGTCATCTTCTGCATCAATCCTGGCTCACTTTCCCCACCTGCTCATTTCAATTTTCCAACACTCTGCCAAACACACTAAACTGGAGGTCACCATCAGAGAAGGAAATGAAACTTGAAAGGTAAAAGAACCTGGGACAATTTTTCACACAATGCTATGATGATGAAAATGGGGACAACTGTGATTATGCTGTTAACTTCTCTTCGAGACTGAGACTACATGACAATGCTCAACTCCACACTTATTTTCATAATACATCCTGGTGTCAACCAAGCCAGAGACATACATATACTTGTGATGTTGGTCTAGAACTTTGAGCAAAACCTTCAATGACACATCTGTAATGTGGATAAGACTCGATTGTGTGATCCCGGTCTTCCTAACGAGTCTTTAGCATGCTCAGCTTTGTGTAGAAGCCAGTCAGGGCAGAAAAATCCCACAATAGTTTTTGGGACAGATAGGGGTTTGAACCTATGACCTTCCAGTTAGTAGCCTGTTTCAATAATCACTAAAACATCAATCTAGATTAAATATGGTATTCTTTACCACCCTAATATGATTGGATCTCCCCCCCCCCCCCCCACCTAGATTAACCCTTTGACCCTTGCACCCTATCTACCAACTACAAAAACTTCATTCTTTGACTCCTTCAGTCTATCCACCAGCTTCCTGCAGGAAGCTGGTGGACAGGGTGCAGGAGTCAAAGGTTAAATATGGTATCAAACCCAATCACCATGTCCTCTACCACCCTGATGTGGATGGATCTCCTCCTCTCTCTCTCTAAGTGGTACATGTGTCAATATGATCCCCCCCCCCCCCCCCTATAATCATTCCTACTGTTCAAACTCATGAACTGGATGTAACTGTATGGTTCACAATAAGCCATCACATCATATTATATATTATGCATGCAAGAGTGTGCCATAAGCATTGAGCCTGTTGCTGATTACCACTTCTTGATATTACATCTTGGCATTTACAGATATATATATGGGTATTCTTTCAGAGAATGAACTTGCTTAAACCAGAACTATATTGATAAGATATGGGTCAATACATACCTTGCTGCAAGCGTGGACCAGAGGGTCCTGGCTGGGCGGGTGCTGTTACCAGGCGACCCTGCACCAATGGACGCCTGGAAAAGGGAAGGATATCATCAGTCACAAACCACGCACACGAGGAAAAATAATAACCTTTTTGAATGTCTGCCTTGACAACACATTTTTCTTGATAAAACAGCCATTTTCATGTCTACCTACCTTGACAAATTTAAACAAACTTCTACCTGCCTACCAGGACCGTAAATCTGTCCAGTATAAACTGAAGCAAACTATCATGTCATTTTAAACAAAAATGTTCACAACTCACAAATCAGCATTAAAGTTCATTTTGTGTGTGTGTGTGTGTGTGTGTGTGTGTGTGTGTGTGTGTTTGTGTGTCTTTAAATAAGTTTGGAAAAAAAGAATGAATAAATAAGCAAATAAACAAACAAAACTGGGAGATGGGGTGGAAGAAGGGCAAAGGGGCATACTTGTGTATGGTCAATCTTGAGAAAGAAGGAAAAGGCAACATGAATAGCGGAGCAAAAAAACAAAAAACAAAAAACAAACACATGAAGTAACTTATATAAAATTTGTTGTATATAACTACTAGCTACTGAACTTTTTGACAGGCTGACTAAAAAATGTGTTGTTCCTGATGTTGATTCAAATATATGTAGTAAGCACTTAAAGCAGTGTTCTAAGTACAGGAATCTTCTACCTTAATCATGCAAGGAGTATATAACTACCTGTTACATGTTCACTCTTTTGCCCGATTGCCCTCCCCCTCAAGTTTGCATGTATTTCGTGCCCTGGTGTCTTGGTCATTGTTGCATGATTGCTGTGGCGAATGTTGAGACTGAGCACTTTGGTTTGATTCTTGTATCAAGATTTCACACCTTTCAAATATCATGCTTCTTATTATTATCTGCTGTCCACAAAGACAATATTCCTGGTGTATTTGTTTCGAACGCATCAAATTTCCATCTGTACATAATTGCAGATGTTTTGCTGGCATTACGCTGCTTATTCACTTTGCTGATTACTGCTAGTTCATTTTGCTGGTCACAAAATTCATGTCATTATTACCATACTTTTCTGATTATCTACAAATTGCTTCAAAACATAGGTGTCCACTAAGGCATAATATTTGTACAAAGAGAGGCAATTATACGCTGTTTGATTCTGGAGAGCTCACAGCCCCTTGTTTGGCAGCTCTGTCAACCTTATACCTTATCGTTATAATGAAATGATCAGTGAGATGGTATCCAACAGAAATTATCAGTGAGTAATGAATGTGTGTGTGTGTGTGTGTGTGTGTGTGTGTGTGTGTGTGTGTGTGTGTGTGTGTGTGTGTGTGTGTGTGTGTGTGTGTGTGCATTGTAATGCTGGTAAATGGCCTTGGATATCATTTTGTGGACAGTGCAGTGTTGCAGGCCTGGCTACTCTTTTGACTTTACAAGAATCCAGCAGAAGCATTTGAAAACTTACAAAAACATCTCCACACTGCTTATATCATGAAATCCACTGAGCACAACTGTACTGAATGGGTTTGGGAGAAAGGTGAGTGGACGATCATGCACAGAAATATGTACATATACACAGAAATATGTACATATGTATATATGTGTACATACTCTATGTATACGTGCATTTAATCTGTGTGCAGTCACCATGTTTACTTTCTGAGTTATCAACACGATAATAAATAGGCTACTTTCATTAGGTCTATGTAATATGTATTTATGAATGATTTAAGTATGTATGGTTCTATTAATTCAAACCGCGTAGCATTAACCTAATAACTATATCAGTAAACGTAATTAAGGATATTTATATTGAGACCTATAGCACACAGGTCTATTATTATATTATGATTATCATTTTCAAATGATGAATTTGGCAAGGACTGAAGGTGCAAATTATAACAATAATAATAATAATTACAATATTTATATAGAACAAAAATCTCGACAAAATCAAATCTAAGCGCTGAAACAGACACACACGCACGCACACACACGCACACGGCTATAAATGGGGAGAAAGAATAAAAGCAATAAAAGCAAGAATAAAAGCAATGGAAAATTATAGAGAGCATATCATATACAATTATATATTATAACAAAGTGTTCCCCTCCGAGCGGAGACAGGCTGCAGAGGGGGGTTGAGTGAGGTCAGGATTTTATGCAGAGGAGAAAAGGTGAGTTTTGAGAGCGGACTTGAAGGAGACAAAAGTAGGTTGCTGACGGACTGAGAGAGGAAGTTTGTTCCAGGAGAGTGGACCAGAAACAGAGAAGGCTCGTGGACCATAGGTATTGAGCTTAGTGATTGGAAAGCGAAAAGTCAGAGGATCGGAGGCAGAGCAGAGGGTACGTGAGGGAACATAGACCTCAAGTAGGCTTGACAGGTAATCGGGGGCTGCGTTATTGAGGCTTTTGTAGCACATGGTGTCTAGTTTGTACTGTATGCGTTTTGATACAGGGAGCCAGTGAAGTTGTGCCAGGAGAGGAGATATGTGGTCAGCTTTTTTCTTTTTGAGTACAAGGCGTACAGCATTGTTTTGAATGCGCTGTAGGATGTGAATGGTGGAGGCAGGAAGACCAGACAGGAGTGAATTGCAATAGTCAATGTGAGACATTATGAAGGAGAGAACGAGTTTTGCAGTTGTTTCGACAGAGATACTTCCTGATCAGCCTTATACGATGGAGATGATAGTAGCAAGATCTTGCAGTTTGAGAAACAAAGTTGTTCATGGAGAGGGTAGAGTCAATGCAGACACCAAGGTTTTTAGCTGAATCAGAAATTGGGACTGATGTGTTACATAATGGGAGAGAAAGAGGAGGCAGCTGAGAAAGTTTCTGACAGGTGCCAATGAGGATAGCTTCTGTCTTGTCGTCATTAAGCTGAAGTTTGTTGAATGTCATCCAGTTCTTAATGTCCGAGTAACACTCAGTGGTGCGAGTCAACAGGCGCTGTATATTATCAGGTGAGTCACTGTCTTGAAGTTGGGTGTCATCAGCATAGAAGTGGTGTTTTATAGAGTGGGAGTTGATGGTGGAGGACAGGGGGGAGGTATAAAGAGTGAAAAGAACAGGGCCAAGGACAGATCCTTGTGGAACACCACAGGTCAGGTATGCAGGTTGAGAGTAAGTGCCATTGATGAGAACAGTTTGTTTTCTGTTTGATAAATATGAAGTGAACCAGGAGAGAGCAATGTCAGAGATGCCAAAAGTATGATGAAGTCTAGAAAGGAGAATACCATGGTCAATGGTATTGAAGGCTGCAGACAGATCAAGGAGTGTGAGGAGAGAGACTTTGCCAGTATCAGTTGCAAGGAGGAGATTGTTGAGAATGTGTAGTAGGGCAGTTTCAGTGCTATGGCACTGGCGGTAGGCTGACTGGAAAGGAAGATGAGGAGATTGTTGGCAGACAGGTGAGAGTTCAGCTGGTTGAGGACGACTTTTTCAAGGAGTTTTGACAAGAAAGAGAGATTAGAGATAGGCCGGTAATTTTTCAGTTCATTTGGGTCTAAATTGTGTTTCTTGAGGAGAGGGTGAACAATAGCACTTGAAAGAATCTGGGACAGTTCCAGTTTGAAGAGAAGTGTTGATGATGTCGGTGATGAACGGGAGGAGAGTAGGGAGACAGTCGGAGTAGAGAGAACCTGGAAGAGGATCCAGTTCGCAGGTTTTGAACGATATGGATCTGATTGTATTGAAAATTTCTTCTCGTGAGACTGGGGTAAAAGTAGTAAGAGGTGTGCCAGAGAAGGAAGGGTCAGGTGGGCATGGTTGACAGGGTGTCCTGTCAAGCCTGTCACGAAGAGTTTGTATTTTGGTGGTGAAATACTTGGAGAATACAGATGGGAGTTCTTCATTTGTATGTTTTGTTGGGAGAGGTAAATCTTTTCGTGTGCCAAGGAGATGATTCATGGTTGTAAAGAGTTCTTTTGAAGAAGAGGCATTCAGGATTTTGGTTTGGAAATAGCTTGTTTTTGCAGATGCAATGAGGGTGGATACTTTTGTTTAGAGGCTTGGAAAAGTTGCCTGTGTACAGTGAGTTTGGATTTGCGCCAACGGCGCTCTGCTCTGCGGCGGGCACGTTTTGCACAGGCAATCTCATGAGTGAGCCAGGGGGTAGGGGGGCGGTCAGGTAAAAGACGGGTTGTGGCTGGAGCATGAGTGTCCAGAAGATGGTGGAGAGTAGTATAGAATTCATCGGCAAGGTTATGTGACTTTTCAGAAAGGAGATGGGAGGCATCAGATGAAAATGTGGAGAGGTCGATAGATTTGAGATTGCGTCGAGTCACTGTGCGCATGGTACGGGAAGGAGGAGAAATGTCGAGAGAACAGAGAATTGCAGAGTGGTCAGATGGAAGGGCTGAAGTTAGACGGGTAGAAAGAACTAAGCAGTTGTCAGTAGCGGAATTGTGGTGATCACGGGAAATGATCCAGTCAAGAATGTGACCTTTTTGATGGGTTGGTTCAGAAATGTGTTGAGTCATATTGTGATTGGACAGAGAGTTGATGATATGTCTTGTGTCATAACGGTGAGTGTTGTCATAGTGGACATTGATGTCACCTAGAATGATGAGATTTCCAGGTAAGAGGCAGCAGTGGTCAAGCAATTGGTCAAAGTCAGAGAGAAACGTGGATGTGGTGAGTTTGTTGGCAGAGCTAGGTGGGGGTCGATAGACACAGGAGAAGGTGATGGGGTGAGGGGTGGATTGGAAGGATACTTCAACGTGCTCGAAAGAAGGATGGGAGAAAGGCAGAGACTGCGAGAAAGATAGGCGGGAATGGAGCGAGTCGTTGTAGAGGATGGCGATACCGCCACCTCGGGATGAGCGATGGAAAGAAGCAAGCCTGTAACCACTCGGAGTGAGGCTAGCATGTATAGGTTCGTGACCAAGGGGGTTAAGTCATGTCTCTGTGATAAAAGCAATGTCAACATGCTCATCTGCGATAAAATCAGCAATGACTTCGGCTTTGCCATCCTTGCATGTTGACTGAGCATTAAAAAGGCATAATTTTAGTTTATCAGTCATATGGTGGTGGCCGGGGTGGCGACGAAGGCGGCACCGACGGGACAGAAGGTGAAGGCGGCACCGGCGGGACAGAAGGTGAAGGCGGCACCAGCGGGACAGAAGGTGAAGGCGGTACTGTCCGGACAGAAGGCGAAGGCGAAGACGGCAGAGGAGGAGACGAAGTTCGCAGCAGCGAGGTCGAGGGCAGGGGCAGTGGAGGAGACGAAGAAGCAGGAGACGAAAAGTGGCATCGGGCAGGAGCAGGTTGTGCCAAAGACGGTGGAGACGTCCACCACGACAGGATCGCGCAGGGGTTGGTTCAGAAATGTGTTGAGTCATATTGTGATTGGACAGAGAGTTGATGATATGTCTTGTGTCATAACGGTGAGTGTTGTCATAGTGGACATTGATGTCACCTAGAATGATGAGATTTCCAGGTAAGAGGCAGTAGTGGTCGAGCAGTTGGTCAAAGTCAGAGAGAAACGTGGATGTGGTGAGTTGTTGGCAGAGCTAGGTGGAGGTCGATAGACACAGGAGAAGGTGATGGGGTGAGGGGTGGATTGGAAGGATACTTCAACGTGCTCGAAAGAAGGATGGGAGAAAGGCAGAGACTGCGAGAAAGATAGGCGGGAATGGAGTGAGTCGTTGTAGAGGATGGCGATACCGCCACCTCGAGATGAGCGATGGAAAGAAGCAAGCCTGTAACCACTCGGAGTGAGGCTAGCATGTATAGGTTCATGACCAAGGGGGTTAAGCCATGTCTCTGTGATAGAAGCAATGTCAACATGCTCATCTGCGATAAAGTCAGCAATGACTTCGGCTTTGCCATCCTTGCATGTTGACTGAGCGTTAAAAAGGCATAGTTTTAATTTATCACAGTCATATGGCGGTGGCCGAGGTGGCGACGAAGGCGGCACTGACGGGACAAAAGACGAAGGCGACACCAGCGGGGCAGAAGATGAAGGCAGCAACGACGGAACAGAAGAAGAAGACAAAGGCAGCATCGGCGGGACAGAAGACGAGGGCAGCGCCGGCGGGACAGAAGACGAAGGCGGCACCGGCGGGACAGAAGGTGAAGGCGGCACCGGCAGGACAGAAGGTGAAGGCGGCACCAGCGGGACAGAAGGTGAAGGCGGTACTATCAGGATAGAAGGCGAAGGTGAAGATGGCAGAGGAGGAGACGAAGTTTGCAGCAGCGAGGTCGAAGGCAGGGGCAGTGGAGGAGACGAAGAAGCAGAAGAAGAAAAGTGGCGTCGGGCTGGCACAGCAGGAGGCAGGTTGTGCCAAAGACGGTGGAGACGTCTACCACGACAGGATCGCGCAGTGCGGGGCTTGCTACACAGCCCCAATGTACGTATGCGCTGGTAGACGCCTCCACCGAGGTAGCATTTGCTGTTTAAAAAGTGTCATCCAATTTGTTTAAGAAAGGACGGATCCATAATTGAGAGCCAGTCAGGAGAGGATGATGTTTGCAGGTTGGTGTGTGGGTTGGTCAGTTAACAACAATTGAATCAGAGAACAACGAAGGTTTGGGAGCTGTAGCGTTGGGCGAACACAGTAGGCTAAAATGTTAACCCTGATCGCGCTTGTCACGACAATAGTTGCGCCCCTTTCTCACTGCTAGCACAGGGAAGTCGCGACAATGGGCGCGCTAGTCAGTGACCGACTTTCACGAGGTCAAGGACGCGTCCCCTCAGTGGAAAATTCCACTGACCACGTCAAGTGCGTAGTTGCTTGACTGAAGCGCCCTGTAACATGTATATTCAGCAGTTTGACTGAGAGTTTGAGTTTGTGGAGTCATTTTATCCAGAGGGCGTGGCGACACTCAAAATGGCTGGCAGACGACGACGCGACCAGTTTAGAGATTTTCTGAACGAATTTTTTGCGGACGAAATCGCTGATGCCCGGGAAGGTGAAGACCTGCAAGATGTCTTGGAGGGTCTTATGCTTCCTGCAGATGCCAGGCAGATCGATCAGGCCCCATCCAACAGAAATTTCGACGATGATGTGGCGGAGGGATGGGTGAGCGAGGAATGCGAACTCGTCAACATGCCATTCGCGAGAGAATCGCGACTGCTCGTTGATGACAACTTTCCCGATAATCCCCAACCTCTTGATTTCTTCTCTCTATTTATTGATGAGAGAATCATCGATCTTTTAGTTGAGCAGACTAACCTCTACGCCCAAAGAAAGATCGATTCTGGCAACCTGAAACCACACTTTAGGTAAGTTTCCATTTTTTGTTTCGTACACGCCCCCTTTCACGTCTTCCTCTCTCTCTCTCTCTCTTTTTACCTCTCGTTCCCGTTCTCTTTCTTTCTACACTCTCTCCTCTCTTTTTTCATCTCTCGTTTGCTCACTTGTTTGTTTGTTTTTTTGCTGAAATAGTTATTTCCTCCATCGATTTGCCCACTCTTCTGTTTTTTCTGTCTCTGCTCCTCCTAGCTCCCTCTCTGTGCAATTCATGTTTCTTTTGAGTAATTTAGAAAGGAGACTTGGGTGTGTGAGCTTTTCTCTGTGATGATTTTCTGCATCAATGGCAGATTTTGTTTTTCTCCTCACTGTAAATGAACTTGTTACAATCCCTCTCTATCATTGGTTTTCTCTTTTTGTCTTGAATGAAAAAATGTGGTTGTGTGTGTTTGTATGAGTGTGTTTGTGTGTGATGTTCTAGATAAATAATTGCATGTTCTTTGATTGTTTTAGTGAAGCATTGTGTATCAGAGTGTGCATGTGTATGCTAGCAAATATGTTTATGCAAGCATATGTGTGTGTGTGTGTGTGTGTATGCGAGTGTGTGTGTGTGGTTACATGTTATGCTTTTATTATTTTTTTTCTCTTTCTCTGTGTGTAACAAAGTGGGTTTATTCCCAGGTTGCATCACTGGAAACCTCTGACCAGGGCAGAGATGAGGGTGTTTCTGGCACTCTGCATTGCTACAGGCCTCGTCATCAAGCCTACCATCCCAGAGTACTGGTCAGCGGATGAAATCACAGACGCCATTTTTCTCAAAAAACATGACATCTCTGCGTTTTGAAGCCATCCTCATTAACTTCCATCTTGTGGACAACACAGAGGATGACTTCACCAACCCCCTCTTCAAAGTGAGGCCTTTCTACAACCACCTGCGGGCCAAGTTCCTGGTCTACTCGCCAGAAAGGGACATCAGCTTTGACGAAGCGACATGTCCCTGGAAAGGCAGACTCCGCTTCCGGGTGTACAATCCTGCCAAGCCTTCCAAGTTTGGCATCAAAATGTATGAGGCATGTGAGGCCAAGTCAGGGTATGTGCTTGGCATGGATATATACCAGGGTTCCACACGAGGCACCGACTTCTCCGAGGCACTGGGCATCGAGCAGGAGCTGAACACCACTACCCGCACCGTCCTCGGCCTTCTCAGCTACAGTGGATTGTTGGACCAAGGGCATCGCGTTTACATGGACAACTACTACACCAGTCCAGAGCTCTTCACCCAACTCTATCTGCTGAACACCTATGCTTGTGGTACAGTGCGTACAAACAGGCAAGGCATGCCACGTGTCTTCAAGAAGGCGAAGAGGAGGGCAGATAGAGTTGAGCTGACCCAGGGACAGAGCATCTTCAGGCAGAATGACCATCTTCTGGCCCTGAAGTACCATGATAAGCGCGATGTCCATATGGCTTTTTTTATGCTGACAACAATCCACAGCCCCACTGAAGTCAAGCTGGACAAGCGGGATGAGGCAGGCAACCCCATCTGGAAGCCAACCTGCATTGTGGACTACATCCGCAACATGGGGGGGGGGGGGGGGTGGACACTTCTGACCAAATAATTGCTAATTATTCCCTGCTGAGGAAAACTGTGAAGTGGTGGAGGAAACTTTTCTTCTATCTCTTCACAGTAGCACTCTGCAATGCTTACTGTCTCCACCGGAAGTTTGCCAACAATACGTTGACACACTATCAGTTCCGGAGAGAGATTGTGCGTCAGCTGATTCTCCAGTCTCCTGACGCACCAAAGCCAGTTGGCAGAGGGAAGAAGAGTCTAAACCCCCCACTGAGGCTGACTGGCATGCACAAGCCTGTACATCACATTGCCAAAAAGGAGCCAAGAGGAAACGCCCCATGCGTGACTGTGTTGCATGCAACAGACCCAAAAAAGATCGTGCTGGGTTCAAGCGCAAACAGTCGGCCTTCAAGTGTGAGCAGTGTGATGTAACCTTGTGTGTGCCAGAATGCTTCAATGTATACCACAGCAGGGTGGATTACAAGAGGGTTTTGCAGCAGCCTGGTGAGCCTGCCCCTGGTCCTTCTGGGGACCACTGACAGTCTCATCAACACGCCTGTCCTCACCTGACATTTCACCTGTTTGGCAGAGGTATTTACCTTCATGTTGATCTATATTTGATAATGAATTGATGAGCAATATTCCTCGTTTAGTTCTGAATATATTTTGTATTAACATTTATTGTTCAAAAACAAATATTTTTTGAGATATAGCTCATTTAAACTTACTACCGTTTTTTTTGGTTTTTTCTGTTCGTTATATGACCAAACACAGTGTTTACATAGGTACGAATTATAACCAGGATAAGGGTTAACACAGTTCACAGATTAAAAGTCCGACCTGAGCGGCAGAATTAAAATGACGAAAAGTAGCCATACGAAACTCCAAAATCAGATTATCCGGTAAAATATTCAAAATTAAAACAAAATATTTACATCACCATTTGTCGGGACCCAAGAGGAATAAACTGATATAAAATTCAATGCACAAAATCAAGTAGAACCACGATAAAATCACTGTAAAATACCACACACACTTTTGCTGCCTGCTGGCGCGACAATTTTCCATTGCTTTTATTCTTGCTTTTATTCTTTCTCCCCATTTATAGCCATGCGTGTGTGTGTGTGTGTGTGTGTGTGTGTGCGTGCGTGTGTGTGTCTGTTTCAGCGCTTAGATTTGATTTTGTCGAGATTTTGCGCTATATAAATATTGTAATTATTATTTTGGCATGGAGAGGGATGGGCTCCGCCATGCGACATTGCCCAAGACACACTAAATGAAGATTACAACCGCAACTCAATCCATACCGGCCCGGTCGTCACCCGGAACAAGGACCGCGCCTTCCGTCGCTGGCCATCAGGGCAGAGGTGAAAAGTATGTGACTGGTGGACCAAAATCCCTACGTACAAGAAAAAATGTTACTATCGGCACCTGGAATGTGAGATCGCTGAGAGCAGCAGGAAAAGTTGCAGAACTAACACATGAAATGAAGAGATACAGATGGAACGTCCTTGGCTCTGTGAGGTACGATGGAAAAACCTCGGAGAAACGTCTACCCCAGAAGGCCACAAACTCTACTTCAGTGGCAGTGAAGACAAACATGAACATGGAGTTGGATTCCTCATTCACAAAGACATTGTGAATGCCATCATGGGATGCCGACCAGTCTCTAGCAGACTCATTACTATTCGGCTTAAGGCTTCACCTTTTAACATCACCGTCATCCAAGCTTATGCTCCAACAACTGACAATGATGACGAGGCTGTCGAAGATTTCTATGATCAACTGCAGGAAATCGTAGATCAGACGCCAAAGAAAGACATCATTATAGTGCAGGGCGACTGGAATGCGAAGATTGGAGAGGATGAACACAATAACTGGAAAGGGATATGTGGCCAATACTGCAACCCTGAGACCAACGAAAGAGGTTTGACTTTGAGACTCCTAGAATTCGTCAGTTACAATGACCTGAAGGTAGTGAACACGTTCGGTCCACACAAACCATCTAGACGCTGGACATGGCACAGCCCAGGAGAAAAATACCAGTCAGATCGACTACATCATGGTTAAAAGACGCTTCCAGTCAAGTGTTAACATCGCAAAGACCAGGAGCTTTCCAGGAGCCGACATTGGAAGCGATCATGAGCTTGTAATGATGACCTTCAAACTCCGCCTCCAGAGGATGAAGAAACAGGGCAACATAAGAATTAAGTTCAATCTTGAGAAGCTCAAAGACCCCAACATAGTTGAAAACTTCCAAGCAACGATAGGAGGGAAGTTTGCTCCTCTCCTCGTCCTTGACAATGTGGACACCGAAGTAGACACTCTGATCAACAACTTCAACACTGCCATGACCGAAGCAGCCAACGACATCCTTGGAAAACACCGACCAACAAAGATGCCCTGGGTCACGGAAGAAGTACTAAAGCTGAGCGACAAACGCAGAGAACTAAAGCAAAAGAAGAGTACGGATGAAGGTGCTAAACTATACAGAAAAGCCAACCAACAAGTTAAAGAAGGCATGAGGAAAGCAAAGGAAACATGGATTGAAGAACAATGCCAAGATATCGAAGCAAACCTGCAGAAAAATAACAGCAAAAAGCCTACCAGCTTGTGAAAGGACTAGCAAGCTCAAAACAAGGCAGAACCACTACCAGTACCATACACTATACAGAACAAAGCAGGGAAATGTCTCACAGAAGATCAAGAGATTCTGCAGAGGTGGACAGAGTACTGCTCCGAATTATACACACACACAACAACAGGAGATCCCAAGGTGCTAGACGTTCCTCCATCAACCAACAACGACAGCTACCCCATCGTGCGAGAAGAAGTTGAAGCTGCAGTAAAATCATTGAAGAAAGGCCATCCATATATTTAAATATCTGGGAGCTATAGTATCAGATGAAGGATCAAAGCCCGAGGTACTTTCCAGGATTGCCCAGACCACAGCTGCAATGACCAAGCTAAAAGTCATCTGGAACGACAAGAATATCGCAATCGGCTCCAAGATCAGACTGATGCGTTCCCTGGTCATGTCAATATTTTTGTATGCATGCGAAACATGGACCATAACAGCAGACATTGAAAGAAGGATACAGGCAATGGAGATGAGATGCTTCCGCAAACTCCTTGGTATCTCGTACAAAGATCATATAACCAATAAGGAAGTGAAAACCCGAATCGAAAACGCCATCGGGCCGTATGAAGACCTCCTGACCTCAGTGAAAAGACGCAAACTGAGGTGGTACGGGCACGTCACACGATCATCTGGACTGGCCAAGATCGTCTTGCAGGGAACAGTTCAGGGAGGGAGACGAAGAGGCAGACAGAGAAAAAGATGGGAAGACAATATCAGAGAGTGGACTGGCCTTGAATGGAATATTATTCTGCGGAAAGCTGAGGACCGTGAGGAGTGGAGGAAGTTGGTTGCAAAATCTTCAGTGGTGCCCCAACGGTCAACCAGACTACGGGACTAATGATGATGATGATGAATTATTATTATTATTATTATCTACTCACTACTAGATCTATGTCCCCTTGCAATTTGAATTATATTTCACTTCAAAGCAGATTCATCCAAATTTCGAACAGGAAATGAAATTGATATTCAAAATCAGGCAAACACAGGCCAAACCTGTTTCTTTTCTTGCCAACATTCGTTTGGGCAGGTTTGTACAACGCTCTTTTGGTCGCCATCTTGAAACACGCGCGCGTAGTTGCAAGCAGCAGTTTGGCTATACATATGGCGGGTGAATCAGATTATCAATAAAGAGCATTTACAGTCTTTGTTATAATCAACAAGAAAACATTGTAAAGGTCCCGAAAAACCGGGCAGATGTTTCGCCTCAGAGATGATACTAAAGAATTATTATGGGGTATCTTCATGCGTAATACCGTTAAACATATTAACAATGAATTGTGAAAACCAAAGTAGTAATTGATCCCCCAGCTCGACATTTCATTTATCATTACTTTATATTTAGCATTTGATTTTTTTTCTCAGATTCTTGGATGTATGTAAGCATGTTGCTTTTTTCCAAATTGTGCAGGTGTTACGTTGGTGCAAAATCTGCTTGTGTTCCACCGATCTTTATTGGACATTCATGCTGGGTGTTTTTATGTTTCTACAAGACACCAGACAGTGAGACACTGACTTCTTCTTCTTGGCGTATGCTGCTACACAATCAGCTGAGTCCGGGTGATGTCTCGTCTGAACTGGATGAGTGTGTAGCCATTATGCGATAAGTGCATGGTACCGTGGGCACTGACATAAACATTCAGATTTTTAGAGGGATACAGAAAGGTTTGAGTTCTATCCTACTGGGTGGCACCTGGTGAATAAAGGGTGGGGATTTTTCTGATCTTTCCATTTATGTGTATATACACACAAACCATTACATTGAACATATAAAACATCCTGTATGCCACGTGATTAATGTTCAATGGTTTATGGAACATAAAAATGTCCAGCATGCAATGATGCATATCTCCTCCAAAAGTAAGTATGACTGCTCACGTATACCGTGAGGTTAACCCACCAAAGACAGAATGCAAATTGTACAGCGACATAAATACTTTACAATATTGGGGCTACCAACCAGATCACAAATCCAAAACAAGTTTGATCGAAAGACAAAGAATCCCACCTGATAGATAAATAGACTCAGTGACACACCATAACAACTTCCCATGCAAAATGCAGTACAATGATTCTTTCATGTGCATGCATTTGGTCCTGTTTGCATTTGTTCATATGAACATAATTTTTGCATGCATTTTTACATGTATGTGTATATATGTGGGCGTGTGTATTGTTCTGGTGTCTAGGTATTTATTTATTTTATTTTATTTAATTTTTGTCCATTCAAGTATAGTCATCTCCACCATCTGTCACGGGAGGGATTTTGGGGGTGATGATCTGGAATTTGGGGGGATGTTTAGAATTTGGGGGATGATTACGTGGAATGTTTATGTGGGATTGCCTTTCTGTATAGAGATCACACACAACAACGAGAAAGGAGAGGGAGGAGCAGAAACGCATTAAGCACACTAGCAATAACTTTCAAAAGCAGTCTGCACATAGCATTACAAGTCAATATAGTTTCTTTAATTAAGCATGTTCAACTTAAAGCATAATCATTCACCCTCTTATTCTTATTTGCCTACGTCCTAGAGCAATCCCACTTCTTTGTCTATCAGCCCTAAAACTCTACACTGAAATAAAATACCCATGTACCTTCACTACATGTTTCTGGCAAAGGCTCAGCACCTCTGCCAGATTGAGTGGCCTGTCTCCCACTACGACGGTCAACTCTCTGACCGTTCTGTCTCTCTGTGGCTGTCTTTTCCTCTGTGTTATTTTCCCTTTTCATTTATAGAGCGTGGATCAGAACATGCTGGGGCTCTGACCCCATCTATCTTAAGACGACTTTTGAGAAGGTTCTTCTACTTGAGAATGCATGAAGGAGGGGTTAACGTGGACAAGCACAGGCCAGACCCTGTCCACTGAAACAATGGATTTCTCTCTTCCACTGAGGCGATCCTCGAAACACCCCAACACAGCTGCGTGTACAGCTGGCTCTGTTGTTTAACTGTCTCATTTACAGTTTAACATAAGTGTCAGACTGGCTGTGCTGCCAGATACTGTCCACTTCAGGTTTCAAACTGAAGTACCAGTAAGGGCCTGTTTCTACTTGAGGGGTTGTACGTTGGTTAATCCTAAGCTTTCACTACAGGCTAGTTCGTCTGCCTTGCCAGATATTGTCAACATCTTGTCTCAGACTGAAGTACAGGTATGAGCCTGTTTCTACATGAGTCATTTCTGAGATATTTATATGATTCTTTCTTGTGCATGCATTTGTACCTGTTTGCATTTCTTCATATGAACATGATTTTTGCATGCATTTTTACACGTAAGCGTATATATGTGGGCGTGTGTATTGTTCTGATGTCTAGGTATTTATTCTTTTGTCCATTCAAGTATAGTCATGTTTATGTAGTTGGATAATTTTTACTTTTTTTCCTATTTCAATTCTTGCTTTACAAGACAAGCCTAGCCGTGTCCAACACAGGTTTTAAGTTTTTCTGTGGGTACTCTGGTTTTCCCTTCAGCCCTTAGTTGTTGGAAGTTTTTGTTCCCCTTTTCCATGCTCAGACCGGATTTGTTGCACTCGACACAATCCATTTACATGGACCTTACCTCACAATGATATATATATATATATATATGTATGTTTCACGAGTGAAACTTTCCAAATAAGGCACAAACTGACATGTACATCTACCAACGTAGTGTATCTCCTCCACTGCGATATCTGCCCTAAAACTCAATATATAGGACAAACGAAAAATTCTCTCAAAACCAGATTCTACCAACACCGGTCAAACATCCAAAAAAATACAGGCACTCAGGTCACCAAACACTTCAACCAAACTGGCCATTCACTTCAAAACTTAAAATGTATCGCAGTGGAAAAGGTGCACTCTGAGAACCTGGACACCAGACTGAGGAGGGAGTCTTTTTGGATGAACAAAATGAAAACCATATTTCCTCTGGGCCTGAACTCTGTCAATTGACGTCACAACAATATCGAGTCAAAACTACGTAATGTAGCCTACGTAAAATATTCTGATGTGTTTGTGTAGCATATCGTAGTCAGTGACTAAAGTCCCCTTGAGGAAGGCGGGTGTACCGCCGAAAATTTGGGAAATTTTTACATTGATTTGTTGCCTTTTCTGTGCACATGCTGCTTGAATTATACATATATATATATATATATATATATATATATATATATATATATATATATATATATATATATATATCTCATTCACTCAACCATACACTTATATTTCCTTTTGTTTGTGCCTGTATGTAGTGATGTGTGTATGCGTATATTTTTGTATACATACATATATATTTTATTGGTATATGTATACATTTATAGTAAAAAGATATATACACAGTAAATACATCATAGTGTATTGATTTCCTATGTTTTGGCTCTATACCTTCTCTAGGAAAAACAATAATAATATACCATGACCACTTTTACATTGTAGAATGCAACTCACTTTCCCCAAGACATTGATTTGCCTCCCCTCTTCAAAGTTATCTTTTCATTCTTAACGAAACAACAGGGAAGTTTGGGTGTTTTTTTCTTTACGAGTATTTTATTTCTTATTTGTTGTCTTGTGTTTCTGCTTGACAAAGGCAAATTGGCTGAAAATTTATTCCTGTCTTGTCTTGTTGTCTTATGTTTCTGCCTGACAAAGGCAAACTGCCCGAAAATTTGCTCGTGTCTTGTCTTGTTACATCAAATATGCATTCTGATTCTCATTTTCGTGTTTTTCTGCTTCCTGTATGCACACATCCTAGAACAAAATTCCGTGGAATAGGAAAAAGTCATGCGCATTTTGTAACCTTTATACTGTCAACTGCAATGTTTAGGTTCCATTGCCTATTATCTTTCAACTTCAGCAGTATCTAAACTTGCAACTTCTCTGATCTTGTCTCACATCGATTATTGTAACTTTCTGCTCTCCGGCTTGCCTGTTTCTTCTGTTCATGCCTCCAGTGTATTAAGAATTCTGCAGCCCATCTTGCTCTTCACAAAAAGAGGTATGATCATATCACTCCTAACTTTCCCCACTGGCTGCCCGTTTCTCAAAGAATTTTCTGCAAAATCAATACAGTATGCTATGAGTGTATCAATGGTACTGTGCCCACTTATATTCATGACCATCTCCTAATGTACACCTCTGCTCGGCCTCTTCATTCTGCTTCTGATTCTAATTGTCTACAAATTCCTTGATATAAATGTACCACACTTGGTTCCATTGTTTTTCTTTGTCTGGTAGATACAATTGGAATGGCCTTCCCCGTCTATTCGACAGTCAAAACTCTTTCTTCCTTCAATCCCAGCTTGAAGACATACTTTTTTGCCTAGCAGTGATTTTCCCTCTACATGTTTACTCTTTTGCCCCACTATCCTCGGTCCTCTCTCTTCAGTTTGCATATATTAGTATGTTTCATGCCCTGGAGTTTTGGTCGTTGTTGGATGAATGCTTTGGTGAAAGACATGCTTTGGTTTGATAATAGTATCAAGATTTGGCAATTCATAAATGTCATTATTGATCTGAGAATTTTTATACTAAGAGTACGAGACAAGACTGTCTTAATAAAGATAATCCAAAGAGGCCACTGAAAGGTTGTAGTGCACTGTTAAGCTGTGGACTCAAGATCTGATGTCTCAAGTTCATTTCCAGCCCATAACATAAAACTCTCATGTTCTTTGTTCTTGCTGCTCATCTTAATAGCAATGATGAATGCTCCTGTCAGTCTGGTGGTGTCTGCTTTGTATTTATAGGTGCTGTTCCGCCCCCTCCATTTCAAGACCTTAAACTTGTCTGAACGTGATAAATCCATCTAGAATATTTAATTTCACTTATTACTGTGTCACCATCAAGTAGAAACTTAAGTTTTATCTGTCACTTTACTCACAATTGTTGACTCTTGAAATGTCTTTTTTCTCCCATGGAACGAAGCAGCGGGGAAGTTTTATTTTTCTCTCTCTTAATTTTTGTATTTGGTGTTTGTTCGTTTGTGATCTTACGTTTACACATGACAAAGGCCTGTTTGCCGAAAATTTGTGCCTGTTCTGTCTGGTTGTATTAAATATGCATTCTGATTGTGTTTTCGTGTGTTTTTTTCTTCCTGGTACCTGTTTGCTTGAATGCGGGCAGTTGCACTTGTTTTCGATTTCTTCAAATGTATGTACTGGCCAGACCCTCACCTTTTTCGAGTATGCTTTGTGCTTTCTCTTCAATATAGCCAGCCAGGGAAGAGGGGCAGAACTACTGCTGAAGGCAAGTGGATATTCTTGCCAACTATCATTGGCAATGAGAAAGGTGTGCTGACTGGAAACCCCACTCCACCTCACCCACAGCAGACCAGCTCAGGGTGGAGGGAGACTGGGTCAGTCTCACCCTTGTCCAAGGCCTACTGGTATCCATTTGCGAAAATGGTACCCCATTCAGTAAATGGCTATAGGGGTGGGGGATCAGGTATGCCATGAGGTCCTGCCTCCCTCACCTGCCTTTTATGACTCCACTGACCCCCCCCCCCCCCCCCGTCTGTGGACAGGGTTGAGAGAGTACCTCTTGGTAGAATGTCACCAGTGGGAATGCTACACATACTGCCAAAGTTCAGCGGTTCAGCATTAAGGACAGAAACAGACCAATGGAATAGCTTACAGTCCGACATGTTAAGTTAATAGCCAAAATGTATTTAGATGTTCTTGTTCTTGTCGTTTAGTGTCCACAATCAACACGTTGATTATTCTGACACTTAGATAAAAGTACACTTTGGGGTCACACTTACTGACACTTCACAGTCTGTCCTGAGGTGTCTGAAACACTACAGTAGAAAAGTATGATTTCACACTTGCACAGACAAGAGGTGGGCCGTCTGTTTCATACAACAAACGATACATAGAAAATTAAAACCCAACTCGACATTGCTGTTCATATAATGTTCACAACTGTGCACAGTTTACTATATTATAATCGAAGCAAAACACACAAAACATGAACTCATCCGAAAGGAAGTTTTGATGAACGTAAGTAGGAATAATAAAATGGGAAACTGATATTAGAAATGAAACAGTATTTTCCAGCATAAAAGTTGAGCCTATTTTGAGTTTGAACTTTTTAAAAATAGTTATTACCATGATTTTTAAACTCACTGTCCATGTTTTTACCCGACCGGAAACATATCAAACGCACGTGAAGATCATACCGGAAGTTAGTTGCATTTGGGACTCTCCGAACTTACTAATACAGTAATAGGTTAGAGGTTCTTATTCATAAACCGGTAAGGTTGTGCCATAGAGTGGAAAACGTTTACGGTGTTTCTCACTTGAACATCGACCATACGAAAACAATGTCGTGTCCAGAGTGTGGAGGTGATTCTTTGTCAACAGACGAGAACGATGGCGTTCTGATGTGTTACGATTGTGGAGCAGTAGTTGACCTCGATGGTTCGAAGAGTGACGCTGAAAACATGCCTGATGAAGACGTCGATGATGATGAATTTGACGAATACGAAGAAGGTGAATGTTTGGAAGACGTGACTCAAGAAATAAAGGATTCTGCATCAGGTATTTTAGATAACAACACTGTCAAACTGCAGTCAAACAAACGTCAGAGACGGCGAAAGGATGAGCAGCAAAGCACAGGCTTTACTACCACTTCAATCTCCAGCCACCCCAAACAGCCAGAGACCGCAGAAGAAGTGAGACTGCCATCAGCTCCAACTTGCCATTCATGTGGTGGAACCAATTTAATCAATGATTCAGACCAATTGGTCTGTGAGGACTGTGGTGCTTTTATCGAGGAACAACAGTTGGTTTCTGTAGGTGAGTACAGCACCATGCCTGGCACCTCTCACACCTATCAGTATTACCGCTCAGCAACTACAGTCATGCATCAGAAATCTGAGTCACAGGTCAACAAAAACAAAGCATTTGGCGTCCAGACAATTAAACTCTTGGGATCACATTTGAACTGGCAAACATACCTAACAGACCAGGCAGTGGCTTTGTATGAGAGACTGTATCCACATGAATCGGTCAAATACACCTCCAACAGTTTCAAAGATTCATTGTGTGTGGCCTGCCTTTATTCTGTTGCTAGAGAAAATAATGTAAAAGTAACTCTTAGGACATTAATGAACATCCAAAAGGTGAAAAAGAGACAAATGACAAGGGCTTTGAAGTTACTGAAAGACATCAGCAAGAGACCGCTCGCTCACCAGACTGTATACTCTCTTCCAGAACATGTTCTTAATGCTTGCAATTTTAGCTGTAAATTTATAGACAAGGTGAGCAAACTGGTCAAGTTATGTGAAAAAGGGTTTGTGACACAGGGTAGAGATCCTAGCAACATCGTCGTCAGCGTGGCTCACCTGACCTGGCTTAGTGAAGACTTGATCAAACGCAAATCTGTCACTTTGACCAAATTCTGTGCACAATACAGTATAAAACATGGAAGACATTGTGCCAATGTGCAGAAAGATGTGATAAAACTTTTTATGACTCTTGTGAAGGAACTGCCATGGGTGTCCACCCCCATCACCAAAAAGAATTACTTGCACTACCTTGACAATATTGTGACATATAGTAAATCTGTGATCAGCAAAGCGAGTGGACACCCAGTTGGTGGGATGGAGTCATCAGAATCATCAAACTCTTCTCAGCTGGATGAGTTATCAACTGACCCGACTCTGCCTCCACTGGCGCCCCCAAGCATGAGAAATGCAAGAC
>JAPXFY010001243.1:0-38814 GCA_030674185.1 Monoplex corrugatus | reverse complement strand
TTTAGTTATTAGTTAATTATTTATTTAGTTAGTTAGTTGGTTAGTTAGTGAGTTGGTTACTTAGTTGGTTAGTTATTTAGTTAGTTAGTTAGATAGTTACTGAGTTAGTTAGTTAGTTAATTAGTTAGTTAGTTAGATAATTAGTTAGTTAGTTAGTTGGTTAGTTAGTTGGTTAATTAGTAAGTTAGTTAGTTACTTAGTTAGTTACTTAGTTATGTAGATAGTTAGTTAGTTAGTGAGTTAAATAGTTAAATAGTTAGTTAGTTAGTTAGTTAGATAGTGAGTGAGTTAGTTAGTTAGTTAATTAGTTAATTAGTTTATTAATTAATTAGTTAGTTAATTAGTTAGTTATTTAGTTAGGTAGTTAGTTAGTCAGTTGGATAATTAGTTAGTTAGTTAGTTGGTTAGTTAGTTGGTTATTTAGTTAGTTAGTTATTTACTTTTTTTTACTTAGTTACTTAGTTAGATAGTTAGTTAGTTAGTTAGTAAGTTAGTTAGGGAATGAGTTAGTTAGATAGTTAGGTAGTGAGTTAGTGAGTTAGTGAGTTAGTGAGTTAGTGAGTTAGTGAGTTATTGAGTTAGTGAGTTAGTTAGTTAATTAGTTAGTTAGTTAGTTAGTCAGTAAATTAGTTAGTTAGTTAGTTAGTTAGTTAGTTAGTTCGTTCGTTCGTTCGTTCGTTCGTTCGTTCGTTAGTTAGTTAGTTAGTTCGTTTGTTCGTTAAGTCGTTACTTCCTTATTTCTTTAGTTAGTTATTTAGTTATTTAGTCTGTTGTTTGGTTGGTTGTTTGGTTAGTTAGTTAATTAGTTACTTTGTTAGTTATTTTGCTTATGTTGGTATGTAGTTGATTTCATTAGTTAGTTATTTGGTTTGTTAGTAAGATAGTTAGTTAGTTAGTTAGTTAGTTAGATAGTTAATTAGTTAGTTAGTTACTTAGTTAGTTTGTTAGTTAGATAGTTAGTTAGTTAGTTAGTTGCTTAGCTATTAGTTATTTATTTGGTTATTAGTTAGTTAGTTAGTTTGTTAGTTTTGTAAGTTAGTTAGTTAGTTAGTTAGTTGGTTTGTTGGTTGGTTGGTTCGTTAGTTAGTTAGTTGAGTTAGTTTGTTAGTTAATTACTTATTTAGTCAGTTAGTTAGCTAGTTGGAGAGTTAAGAAAGGAATCTTTTGACTTAGTTATGTTGGTGGTTAGGTCATTACGTTCGTTAGTTAGTTAGTTTGTAAGTTAGTTAGTTTGTTAGTTAGTTAGGTAGTTAGTTAGTTAGTTAGCTAGGTAGTCAGTTAGTTAGTTAGTTAGTCAGACTGTAAGTTAGTTTGTTACTTAGTTACTTAGTTAGTGAGTTAGGTAGTTGGATGGTCAAATAGTTAGCTTCTGACTTGCTTATGTTGGTAGTTAGTTCATTACCTTAGTTAGTTAGTTAGTTAGTTAGTTATTTCCTTATGTTGGTAGGTAGCTGATTTCATTAGTTAGTTATTTGGTTAATTATTTAGGACGATAGTTAGTTAGTTAGTTATTTAGTTAGTTAGTTAGTTAATTCCTTATGTTGGTAGGTAGCTGATTTCATTAGTTAGTTATTTGTTTAGTTAGTTAGGAAGATAGTTAGTTAGTTAATAGTTAATATTTATTTGGTTAGTTAGTTGGTTAGTTTAGTTAGTTAGCTAATTACTTACTTAGTCAGTTAGTTAGCTAGTTGGATAGTTAAAAAGAAATCTTTTGACTTAGGTATGTTGGTGGTTAGTTCATTACGTTCGTTAGTTAGTTTGTTTGTAAGTTAGTTAGTTAGTTAGTTAGGTAGGTAGTTAGTTAGGCAGTTAGGTAGTCAGTTAGTTAGTTAGTTAGTTAGTTATAGTTGCTTAGATAGGTAGGTAGTTAGTTAATTAGTTAGTTACTTAGTTATTTCCTTATGTTGGTAGGCAGCTGATTTCATTAGTTAGTTAGTTAGTTAGTTAGTTAGATAGTTAGTTAGTTAGTTAGTTAGTTAGTTCGTTCGTTCGTTCGTTCGTTCGTTCGTTAGTTAGTTAGTGGGTTTTGTTCGTTATTTCGTTACTTCGTTATTTCGTTATTTATTTATTTAGTTAGTTAGTTATTTAGTTGGTTGGATGGTTGGTTGGTTGGTTAGTTAGTTAGTTAGTGAGTTACTTAGATAGGTAGGTATGTTGTTAATTAGTTACTTAGGTTGTTATTTACTTATGTTGGTAGGCAGTTGATTTCATTAGTTATTTATTTGGTTA
This sequence comes from Monoplex corrugatus, assembly GCA_030674185.1. NCBI lineage: Eukaryota > Metazoa > Mollusca > Gastropoda > Littorinimorpha > Ranellidae > Monoplex > Monoplex corrugatus. The sequence continues at coordinate 36,585 of JAPXFY010001243.1, read as the reverse complement.
GTTGGTTAGTTAGTTAGTTAGATAGATAGTTAGTTAGTTAGTTAGTTAGTTAGTTAGTGAGTTAGTTAGTCAGTTAGTTTGTTCGTTAATTCGTTACTTCGTTATTTCGTTAGTTAGTTATATAGTTATTTAGTTGGTTGGTTGGTTGGTTAGTTAGTTAGTTAGTTAGATTATTAGTTAGTTAGTTGGTTAGTTAGTTAGTTAGTTGGTTAGTTAGTTTTTTAGTTAGTTAGTTAGTTAGTTAGTTTGTTCGTTAATTCGTTACTTCGTTATTTCGTTAGTTAGTTAGTTAGTTATTTGGTTGGTTGGTTTGTTGGTTTGTTGGTTGGTTAGTTAGTTAGTTATTTAGATAGTTAGTTAGTTAGTTAGTTCGTTCGTTCGTTCGTTAGTTAGTTAGTTCGTTTGTTCGTTAATTCGTTACGTGGTTATTTCGTTAGTTAGTTATTTAGTTAGTTATTTAATTAGTTGGTTGGATGGTTGGTTGGTTGGTTAGTTAGTTAGTTAGTCAGTGAGTTACTTAGATAGGTAGGTAGGTAGTTAATTAGTTACTTAGTTAGTTATTTATTTATGTTGGTAGGTAGTTGATTTCATTGTTAGTTATTTGGTTAGTTAGTAAGATGGTTAGTGAGTTAGTTATTTAGTCAGTTAGTTAGCTAGTTGGATAGTTAAAAAGGAATCTTTTGACTTACTTATGTTGGTGGTTAGTTCATTACGTTCGTTAGTTAGTTAGTTTGTAAGTTAGTTAGTTAGTTAGGTAGGTAGTTAGGTAGTCAGTTAGTTAGTTAGTTAGTCAGACTGTAAAGAGTTTGTTGCTTAGTTACTTAATTAGTGAGTTAGGTAGTTGGATGGTCAAATAGGAAGCTTTTGACTTACTTATGTTGGTAGTTAGTTCATTACCTTAGTTAGTTAGTTAGTTAGTTTGTTAGTTAGTTATTTAGTTAGTTAGGTAGTTAGTTAGTTAGATAATCAGATAGTTAGATAATCAGTTAGTAGTTAATTAGTTATTTTGTTAGTTATTTAGTTAGTTCGTTCGTTCGTTCGTTCGTTAGTTAGTTTGTTAGTTAGTTCGTTAGTTCGTTATTTCTTTAATTCGTTAGTTCGTTATTTATTTATTTAGTTATTTAGTTGATTGGTTTGTTGGTTAGTTAATTAGTTAGTTAGTTAGTTGCTTAGATAGGTATGTAGTTAGTTAATTAGTTAGTTACTTAGTTATTTCCTTATGTTGGTAGGTAGCTGATTAGATTAGTTATTTATTTGGTTAGTTAGTTACGAAGATAGTTAGTTAGTTAGTTAGTTTGTTAGTTAGTTAGTTATCTAGTTTGATAGTTTGTTAGTTAGTTAGTTTAGTTAGTTAGCTTTTAGTTATATATTTTGTTAGTTAGTTAGTTAGTTTGTTAGTTTTGTATGTTAGTTAGTTAGTTGGTTGGTTGGTTTAGTTAGTTAGTTAGTTAGTTAGTTAGTTAGCTAGTTGGATAGTTAAAAAGGAATCTTTTGACTTACTTATGTTGGTGGTTAGTTCATTACGTGCGTTAGTTAGTTAGTTTGTAAGTTAGTTAGTTTGTTAGGTAGGTAGTTAGTTAGGTAGTTAGGTAGTCAGTTAGTTAGTTAGTTAGTCAGACTGTAAGTTAGTTTGATACTTAGTTTCTTAGTTAGTGAGTTAGTTAGTTGGATGGTCAAATAGGAAGCTTCTGACTTGCTTATGTTGGTAGTTAGTTCATTACCTTAGTTAGTTAGTTAGTTAGTTATTTCCTTATGTTGGTAGGTAGCTGATTTCATTAGTTAATTATTTGGTTAATTAGTTAGGACGATAGTTAGTTAGTTAGTTAGTTAGTTAATTCCTTATGTTGGTAGGTAGCTGATTTCATTAGTTAGTTATTTGTTTAGTTAGTTAGAAGATAGTTAGTTAGTTAGTTAATAGTTAATATTTATTTGGTTAGTTAGTTGGTTAGTTAGTTAGTTAGTTAGTTATTTAGCTAATTACTTACTTAGTCAGTTAGTTAGCTAGTTGGAGAGTTAAAAAGAAATCTTTTGACTTAGGTATGTTGTGGTTAGTTCATTACGTTCGTTAGTTATTTGTTTTAGTTAGTTAGTTCGTTATTTCTTAATCGGTAGTTTGTTAGTTAGTTATTTAGTTATTTAGTTGATTGGTTGGTTGTTAGTTAGTTAGTTAGTTGCTTAGATAGTAGGTAGTTAGTTAATTAGTTAGTTACTTAGTTATTTCCTTATGTTGGTAGGCAGCTGATTTCATTAGTTAGTTAGTTAGTTAGTTAGTTAGTTAGATAGTTAGTTAGTTTCTATTTGTTTGTTAGTTAGTTATTAGTTGGTTAGTTAGTTAAATAGTTAGTTAGTTTTTAGTTAGTTAGTTAGTTCGTTCGTTCGTTCTCGTTAGTTAGTTAGTTAGTGGGTTTGTTCGTTATTTCGTTACTTCGTTATTTCGTATATTTATTTATTTAGTTATTTAGTTGGTTGGATGGTTGGTTGGTTGGTTAGTTAGTTAGTTAGTGAGTTACTTAGATAGGTAGGTAGTTGTTAATTACTTACTTAGGTTGTTATTTACTGATGTTGGTAGATAGTTGATTTCATTAGTTATTTATTGAGTTCGTTTGTTCGTTAATTCGTTACTTCGTTATTTCTTTAGTTAGTTATTTAGTTGGTTTGTTTGTTGGTTGGTTGGTTGGTTAGTTAGTTAGTTAGATAGTTAGTTAGTTAGTTAGTTAGTTAGTTAGTTCGTTCGTTAGTTAGTTAGTTAGTTCGTTTGTTCGTTAATTCGTTACTTCGTTCTTTCGTTAGTTAGTTATTTAGTTAGTTGGTTGGTTATTTAGTTGGTTGGATGGTTGGTTGGTTGGTTAGTTAGTTAGTTATTCAGTGAGTTACTTAGATAGGTTGGTAGGTAGTTAATTAGTTACTTAGTTAGTTATTTACTTATGTTGGTAGGTAGTTGATTTCATTAGTTATTTGGTTAGTTAGTAAGATAGTTAGTTAGTTAGTTAGTTACTTAGTTAGTTGGTTAGTTATTAGTTAGTTAGTTAGTTAGATAGTTAATTAGTTAGTTAGTTAGTTAGTGAGTGAGTGAGTGAGTTAGTTAGTTAGTTAGTTAGTTAGTTAGTTTAGGTAGGTAGTTAGTTAATTAGTTATTTACTTAGTTTTTTCCTTATGTTGGTAGGCAGCTGATTTCATTAGTTAGTTAGTTAGATAGTTAGTTAGTTAGTTGCTTAGTTTGTTTGTTAGTTAGTTAGTTAGTTAGTTAGTTAGTGAGTTAAATAGTTAGTTAGTTATTTAGTTTGTTATTTAGTGAGTTAGTTAGTTAGTTAGTCAGTTAGTTAGTTAGTTAGTTTTGTAAGTTAGTTAGTTGGTTCGTTCATTCGTTAGTTAGTTAGTTAATTCGTTTGTTCGTTCATTCGTTACTTCGATATTTCGTTAGTTAGTTACTTAGTTAGATAGTTAGTTAGTTAGTTAGTTAATGAGTTAAATAGTTAGTTAGTTAATGAGTTAGTTAGTTAGTTAATTAGTTAGTTAATTAATTACTTTGTTAGTTAGTTAATTAGTTAGTTTGTTCGTTCGTTCGTTAGTTAGTTAGTTAGTTCGTTTGTTCGTTAATTCGTTACTTCGTTATTTCGTTAGTTAATTATTTAGTTATTTAGTTGGTTGGTTGGTTGGTTGGTTGGTTGGTTAGTTAGTTAGTTAGTGAGTTACTTTGATAGGTAGGTAGGTAGTTAATTAGTTACTTAGTTATTTTGCTTATGTTGGTATGTAGTTGATTTCATTAGTTAGTTATTTGGTTTGTTAGTAAGATAGTTAGTTAGTTAGTTACTTAGTTAGTTAGTTAGTTAGATTGTTAGTTTGTTAGTTAGTTAGTTAGTTGCTTAGCTATTAGTTATTTATTTGGTTAGTTAGTTAGTTAGTTAGTTTGTTAGTTTTGTAAGTTAGTTAGTTGGTTGGTTGGTTGGTTGGTTGGTTCGTTAGTTAGTTAGTTTAGTTAGTTTGTTAGTTAATTACTTATTTAGTCAGTTAGTTAGCTAGGTGGATAGTTAAAAAGGAATCTTTTGACTTACTTATGTTGGTGGTTACTTCATTACGTTCGTTAGTGATTTAGTTTGTAAGTTAGTTAGTTAGTTAGTTAGATAGGTAGTTAGTTAGGCAGTTAGGTAGTCAGTTAGTTAGTTAGTTAGTTGCTTAGATAGATAGGTAGTTAGTTAATTAGTTAGTTACTTAGTTATTTCCTTATGTTGGTAGGCAGCTGATTTCATTAGTTAGTTAGTTAGATAGTTAGTTAGTTAGTTAGTGAGTTTGTTTGTTTGTTTGTTTGTTAGTTAGTTAGTTGGTTAGTTAGTTAGTTAGTTAGATAGTTAGTTAGTTAGTTAGTTAGTTAGTTAGTTCGTTCGTTCGTTCGTTCGTTAGTTAGTTCGTTTGTTCGTTAATTCGTTACTTCGTTATTTCGTTAGTTATTTATTTAGTTAGTTAGTTATTTAGTTGGTTGGATGGTTGGTTGGTTGGTTCGTTAGTTAGTTAGTTAGTTAGTTAGTGAGTTACTTAGATAGGTAGGTAGGTAGTTAATTAGTTACTTAGTTAGTTATTTACTTATGTTGGTAGGTAGTTGATTTCATTAGTTATTTATTTGGTTAGTTAGTAAGATAGTTAGTTAGTTAGTTAGAAAGATAGTTAGTTAGTTAGTTGGTGAATTAGTTAGTTAGTTAGTTAGTTAGTTAGTTAGTGAGTGAGTGAGATAGTGAGTTAGTTAGTTAGTTATTTAGCTAGTTCGTTTGTTCGTTAATTCGTTACTTCGTTATTTGGTTAGTTAGTTATTTAGTTGGTTGGTTGGTTGGTTGGTTGGTTGGTTGGTTAGTTAGTTAGTTAGTTAGTTAGATAGTTAGTTAGTTAGTTAGTTAGATAATTAGTTATTTATTTAGTTAGTTGGTTAGTTTGTTAGTTAGTTAGTTAGATAGTTAGGTAGTTAGTTAATTAGTTAGTTAGTTAGTTAGTTAGTTAGTGAGTGAGTTATTTAGTTAGTTAGTTAGTTAGTTAGTTAGTTAGTTCGTTTGTTCGTTAATTCGTTACTTCGTTATTTCTTTAGTTAGTTATTTAGTTGGTTGGTTTGTTGGTTGGTTGGTGGGTTGGTTAGTTAGTTAGTTAGTTAGATAGTTAGTTAGTTAGTTAATTAGTTAGTTCGATAGTTCGTTCGTTAGTTAGTTAGTTAGTTCCTTTGTTCGTTAATTCGTTACTTCGTTATTTCGTTAGTTAGTTATTTAGTTAGTTGGTTATTTAGTTGGTTGGATGGTTGGTTGGTTGGTTAGTTAGTTAGTTATTCAGTGAGTTACTTAGATAGGTTGGTAGGTAGTTAATTAGTTACTTAGTTAGTTATTTACTTATGTTGGTAGGTAGTTGATTTCATTAGTTATTTGGTTAGTTAGTAAGATAGTTAGTTAGTTAGTTACTTAGTTAGTTGGTTAGTTATTAGTTAGTTAGTTAGATAGTTAATTAGTTAGTTAGTTAGTTAGTGAGTGAGTGAGTGAGTGAGTGAGTTAGTTAGTTAGTTAGTTTAGTTAGTTAGTTAGTTTGTTAGTTAGTTAGTTACTTATTTAGTCAGTTAGCTAGTTGGATAGTTGCAAAGCAATCTTTTGACTTACTTATGTTGGTGGTTAGTTCATTACGTTCGTTAGTTAGTTAGTTTGTAAGTTAGTTAGTTAGTTAGGTAGGTAGTTAGTTAGGTAGTTAGGTAGTAAGTTAGTTAGTTAGTTAGTTAGTCACACTGTAAATAGTTAGTTACTAAGTTACTTAATTAGTGAGTTAGGTAGTTGGATGGACAAATAGGAAGCTTTTGACTTACTTATGTTGGTATTAGTTCATTACCTTATTAGTTAGTTAGTTAGTTAGTTAGTTAGTTAGATAGTTAGATAATCAATTTAATTAGTTATTGTTAGTTATTTAGTGTTGTTGTCGTTCTTCGTTGCGTTCGTAGTTATTTGTAGTTACGTTATTTCTTAGTAGTTTGTTAGTTAGTTATTAGTTATTAGTTGATGGTTGTTGTTAGTAGTTAGTTAGATGCTTAGATAGTAGTAGTTAGTTAATTAGTTAGTTACTTAGTTATTTCCTTATGTTGGTAGGTAGCTGATTAATATTAGTTAGTTTAGTTAAAAATATAGTTAGTTAGTTAGTTAGTGAGTTTGTTAGTTGTTTGTTTGTTTGTTAGTTAGTTAGTTAGATAGTTAGTTAGTAGATTGATTAGTTATTAGTTTTTAGTTAGTTAGTTATTAGTTTAGTTATGTTTCGTTCGTTCGTTCGTTCGTTAGTTAGTTTCGTTTGTTCGTTAAATTCGTTACTTCGTTATTTCGTTAGTTATTTTTTAGTTAGTTAGTTATTTAGTTGGTTGGATGGTTGGTGTTGGTCGTTAGTTAGTTAGTTAGTTAGTTAGTGAGTTACTTAGATAGGTAGGTAGGTAGTTAATTAGTTACTTAGTTAGTTATTTACTTATGTTGGTAGGTAGTTGATTTCATTAGTTATTTATTTGGTTAGTTAGTAAGATAGTTAGTTAGTTAGTTAGAAGATAGTTAGTTAGTTAGTTGGTGATTAGTTAGTTAGTTAGTTAGTTTAGTTTAGTTATGATGGAGTAGTTAGTTATTAGTTAGTTAGTTAGTTAGTTATGTTAGCTAGTTCGTTTGTTCGTTAATTGTTACTTGTTATTTGGTTAGTTAGTTATTTAGTTGGTTGGTTGGTTGAGTTGGTTGTTGGTTGGTTAGTTAGTTAGTTAGTTAGTTAGATTAGTTAGTTAGTTTAGTTAGTTTAGATAATTAGTTATTTATTAGTTAGTATAGTGGTTAGTTTTGTTAGTTATAGTTAGTTAGTTAGTTAGGTAGTATTATTAATTAGTTAGTTAGTTAGTTAGTTAGTAGTAGTAGTTGTGATATTTAGTTAGTTAGTTAGTTAGTTAGTTAGTTAGTTCGTTTGTTCGTTAATTCGTTATTTCGTTATTTCTTTAGTTAGTTATTTAGTTGGTTGGTGTTGTTGGTTGGTTGGTGGTTGGTTAGTTAGTTAGTTAGTTTAGATAGTTAGTTAGTTAGTTAATTAGTTAGTTCGATAGTTCGTATAGTTAGTTAGTTAGTTAGTTAGTTCTGTTCGTTAATTCGTTACTTCGTTATTCGTTAGTTAGTTATTAGTTAGTTGTTATTTAGTTAGTGTTGATGGTTGTTTTGTTAGTTAGTTATTTAGTTATTAGTGAGTTTACTTGTTAGGTTGGTAGGTAGTTAATTAGTTACTTAGTTAGTTATTTACTTATGTTGGTAGGTAGTTGATTTCATTAGTTATTTGGTTGAGTTAGTATAGATTAGTTAGTTAGTAGGTTAGTATTAGACTTAGTTAGTTAGTTTAGTTTTTAGTTAGTTTAGTTAGTTAGATAGTTATTAGTTAGTTAGTTAGTTAGTGAGTGAGTGATTGAGTGAGTGAGTTAGTTAGTTAGTTAGTTTAGTTAGTTAGTTAGTTTGTTAGTTTAGTTAGTTACTTATTTAGTCAGTTAGCTAGTTGGATAGTTGCAAAGCAATCTTTGACTTACTTATGTTGGTGGTTAGTTCATTACGTTCGTTAGTTAGTTAGTTTGTAAGTTAGTTAGTTTAGTTAGGTAGGTAGTTAGTTAGGTAGTTAGGTAGTAAGTTAGTATAGTTAGTTAGTTAGTCACACTGTAAATTAGTTTGTTACTAAGTTACTTAATTAGTGAGTTAGGTAGTTGGATGGACAAATAGGAAGCTTCTGACTTACTTATGTTGGTAGTTAGTTCATTACCTTAGTTAGTTAGTTAGTTAGTTAGTTAGTTGTTAGATAATCAGATAGTTAGATATCAGTTAGTAGTTAATTAGTTAGTTTGTTAGTTATTTAGTTCGTTCGTTCGTTCGTTCGTTCGTTCGTTCGTTCGTTAGTTAGTTTGTTAGTTAGTTCGTTATTTTTTAATTCGGTAGTTGTTGTTAGTTAGTTATTTAGTTATTTAGTTGATTGGTTGGTTGGTTAGTTAGTTAGTTAGATGCTTAGATAGGTAGGTAGTTAGTTAATTAGTTAGTTACTTAGTTATTTCCTTATGTTGGTAGGTAGCTGATTTGAATAGTTAGTTATTTGGTTTAGTTAATTACGAAATAATTAGTTAGTTAGTTAGTTAGTTAGTTAGTTAGTTAGTTAGTTGTTTGTTAGTTAGTTAGTTAGTTGTTAGTTAGATAGTTAGTTATAAGATAGTTTGTTAATTAGTTAATAGTTATTTAGTTAGTTAGTTAGTTAGTTAATTAGTTATTAGTTAGTTAGTTAGTTAGTTGTTCGTTCGTTCAGTTAGTTAGTTAGTTGTTTGTTGTTCGTTAATTCGTTAATTCGTTACTTCGTTATTTCGTTAGTTAGTTATTTAGTTAGTTAGTTATTTAGTTGGTTGGATGGTTGATTGGTTAGTTAGCTAGTTAGTTAGTTAGTGAGTTACTTAGATAGGTAGGTAGGTAGTCAATTAGTTGCTTAGTTAGTTATTTACTTATGTTGGTAGGTTGTTGATTTCATTAGTTAGTTATTTGGTTAGTTAGTAACATAGTTAGTTAATTAGCTAGATAGTTAGTTAGTTAGTTAGTTATTTAGTTAGTTAGTTAGTTATTTGGTAGCTATTAGTTATTCATTTGGTTAGTTAGTTAGTTAATTAGTTAGTTAGTTAGTTAGTTGGTTGTTAGTGAGTTGGTTACTTAGTTGGTTAGTTAGTTAGTTAGTTAGATAGTTACTGAGTTAGTTAGTTAGTTAATTAGTTAGTTAGTTAGATAATTAGTTAGTTAGTTAGTTGGTTAGTTAGTTAGTTAATTAGTAAGTTAGTTAGTTAGTTACTTAGTTAGTTACTTAGTTATGTAGATAGTTAGTGAGTTAAATAGTTAGTTAGTTAGTTAGATAGTGAGTGAGTTAGTTAGTTAGTTAATTAGTTAGTTAGTTAGTTAGTTAATTAGTTTATTAATTAATTAGTTAGTTAATTAGTTAATTAGTTAGGTAGGTAGGTAGTCTGTTGGATAATTAGTTAGTTAGTTGGTTAGTTAGTTGGTTAGTTAGTTAGTTAATTACTTTTTTTACTTAGTTACTTAGTTAGATAGTTAGTTAGTTAGTAAGTTAGTTAGGGAGTGAGTGAGTTAGTTAGTTAGTTAGTTAGTGAGTTAGTGAGTTAGTTAGTTAGTTAGTTAATTAGTTAGTTAGTTAGTTAGTCAGTAAATTAGTTAGTTAGTTAGTTAGTTAGTTAGTTCGTTCGTTCGTTCGTTCGTTCTTTAGTTAGTTAGTTAGTTCGTTTGTTCGTTAAGTCGTTACTTCCTTATTTCTTTAGTTAGTTATTTAGTTATTTAGTCTGTTGTTTGGTTGGTTGGTTGGTTAGTTAGTTAATTAGTTACTTAGTTAGTTATTTTGCTTATGTTGGTATGTAGTTGATTTCATTAGTTAGTTATTTGGTTTGTTAGTAAGATAGTTAGTTAGTTAGTTAGTTAGGTAGTGAATTAGTTAGTTAGTTACTTAGTTAGATAGTTAGTTAGTTAGTTGCTTAGCTATTAGTTATTTATTTGGTTAGTTAGTTAGTTAGTTAGTTTGTTAGTTTGTAAGTTAGTTAGTTAGTTAGTTAGTTAGTTGGTTTGTTGGTTGGTTGGTTCGTTAGTTAGTTAGTTGAGTTAGTTTGTTAGTTAATTACTTATTTAGTCAGTTAGTTAGCTAGTTGGAGAGTTAAAAAGGAATCTTTTGACTTACTTATGTTGGTGGTTAGGTCATTACGTTCGTTAGTTAGTTAGTTTGTAAGTTAGTTAGTTTGTTAGTTAGTTAGGTAGTTAGTTAGTTAGTTAGCTAGGTAGTCAGTTAGTTAGTTAGTCAGACTGTAAGTTAGTTTGTTACTTAGTTACTTAGTTAGTGAGTTAGGTAGTTGGATGGTCAAATAGTTAGCTTCTGACTTGCTTATGTTGGTAGTTAGTTCATTACCTTAGTTAGTTAGTTAGTTACTTAGTTATTTCCTTATGTTGGTAGGTAGCTGATTTCATTAGTTAGTTATTTGGTTAATTATTTAGGACGATAGTTAGTTAGTTAGTTATTTAGTTAGTTAGTTAGTTAATTCCTTATGTTGGTAGGTAGCTGATTTCATTAGTTAGTTATTTGTTTAGTTAGTTAGGAAGATAGTTAGTTAGTTAGTTAATAGTTAATATTTATTTGGTTAGTTAGTTGGTTAGTTAGTTAGTTAGTTAGTTAGTTAGTTAGTTAGTTAGTTAGTTTGTTAGCTAATTACTTACTTAGTCAGTTAGTTAGCTAGTTGGATAGTTAAAAAGAAATCTTTTGACTTAGGTATGTTGGTGGTTAGTTCATTACGTTCGTTAGTTAGTTTGTTTGTTAGTTAGTTCGTTATTTCTTTAATTCGGTAGTTTGTTAGTTAGTTATTTAGTTATTTAGTTGATTGGTTGGTTGGTTAGTTAGTTAGTTAGTTGCTTAGATAGGTAGTTAGTTAGTTAATTAGTTAGTTACTTAGTTATTTCCTTATGTTGTTAGGCAGCTGATTTCATTAGTTAGTTAGTTAGTTAGTTAGTTAGATAGTTAGTTAGTTAGTTAGTTAGTTTCTTAGTTTGTTTGTTAGTTAGTTATTTAGTTGGTTAGTTAGTTAGTTAAATAGTTAGTTAGTTATTTAGTTAGTTAGTTCGTTCGTTCGTTCGTTCGTTCGTTAGTTAGTTAGTTAGTGGGTTTGTTCGTTATTTCGTTACTTCGTTATTTCGTTATTTATTTATTTAGTTAGTTAGTTATTTAGTTGGTTGGATGGTTGGTTGGTTGGTTAGTTAGTTAGTTAGTGAGTTACTTAGATAGGTAGGTAGGTTGTTAATTAGTTACTTAGGTTGTTATTTACTTATGTTGGTAGGTAGTTGATTTCATTAGTTATTTATTTGGTTAGTTGGTTAGTTAGTTAGTTAGATAGATAGTTAGTTAGTTAGTTAGTTAGTGAGTTAGTTAGTCAGTTAGTTTGTTCGTTAATTCGTTACTTCGTTATTTCGTTAGTTAGTTATATAGTTATTTAGTTGGTTGGTTGGTTGGTTAGTTAGTTAGTTAGTTAGTTAGATTATTAGTTAGTTAGTTGGTTAGTTAGTTGGTTAGTTAGTTTTTTAGTTAGTTAGTTAGTTAGTTAGTTAGTTAGTTAGTTAGTTAGTTAGTTAGTTAGTTAGTTTGTTCGTTAATTCGTTACTTCGTTATTTCGTTAGTTAGTTAGTTAGTTATTTGGTTGGTTGGTTTGTTGGTTGGTTGGTTGGTTAGTTAGTTAGTTATTTAGATAGTTAGTTAGTTTGTTAGTTCGTTCGTTCGTTAGTTAGTTAGTTAGTTCGTTTGTTCGTTAATTCGTTACGTGGTTATTTCGTTAGTTAGTTATTTATTCTTACTGTACACAACACCCGAACACCTTGTGGAGCGGTCAAATTTTCGACTTTAAAGTCTTTATCAAGAAACTCAGAATGTCGACTAACAAAGCATAGTTATTACGAAGTTATGTAGTAATATTTTGCGTCATTTTTATTGTGCGTCATTTTTATGATGTCATGCTGTGTGCCATACGCCCACACATACACACACACACACACACACACACACACACACACACACAGAGTCGCACACACCTCCGCACACTCATACACACATTCATTCACATACTCCCAAACACACACACACACATTCACATACCCACAAACACACACACACACACACACACACACACACATGCACATACTCTCACACACGCACCCACACACACATACACACACGCGCACCCACACTCACACTCATGCTAAAGTGAAGGGTGTGCTAACAGGTAAAATTGTCCTTCCTTCCCTCATCGCGTCGAGCGGGATTTCCTTTGGGCACTGTACAGTCGCAGCTCATGCAGATTGGACCATGGGAAGGATTGGAGTCAGTCCCACACATTCAATCCTTGAGGGTAGTTGGTGCGCAGTTTGTGTCTCCAAAACCTTTCTCTTTCTTTCCTCCTGTTTGGATCTTCTGTTAGGATATGTTCTATGGCTGTGACTCTCAGGTGTTCAATGGAGTGTCCAGGGGTCTGGAAGTGACGAGCCACCAGCGTTTCCCTTCTTTCCTCCACCCATTTCTTGTTGTAGTCAGGTTTTGTTGTTCTTGTGCTCTTCTGTTCGTCTGAGTTTTTGATGTTCGATCTGTGTCCATAGAATCTGTGTTGTAGAGTCTGTCCCGTCTCTCCTACATATTGCACATCTTTGCATTTGGCACAGTCAATGAGGTAGATGAGGTTTCTGCTTTTGCATGTCATAGAGTCCCTGATGGTGAAATTCTGTTCTGATCGGACACTTTTGAACATTGTAGTCTCTCTGAGGTGTTTGAGGCACAAGATGCATCTCCTTGCAGTGCACTTTTTGCAGCCCGCTTCTGTATTCCCCTGAATCTTGGCAAATGGGGGACAGGAGGGCATGAGTATATTTCTGAGGCTTTTGCTGGCTCTTTCTCCTACCATGGGTGGAGCAGGCATCGCTTTCTTCATTCTGCGGCTGGTGTGGAGCGTGGCTATGCCTTCTTTCAGCCATATAGCCAGTGGAGGGTGGCTGGGGTTATGGGTCACGATGAATGGAACTCTGTTGGAATTCTCTTTGGGCTTGGTGGCGAACTTGAGGGTGGATTCTCGGGGGATGGAGGACACCCTGTCAATGGCAGCCTGTATCAGGCTGTTGGGGTAGCCACGTGCTCTCAGGCGATCCTTCAGTTCAGTGCATCTCTTCTTGAATGTTGCATCTTCTGAGCAGATCCGTCTGATTCTCAGGCACTGTCCATGAGGTATTGCTCGGACACAGTGGCGGGGATGACTGGATCTGAAGGGAAGGTACATGTTAGCGTCACTTGGTTTCCTGTGAAGATCTGTGATAAGATGTCCATCTTTGATGCTGACTGATGTGTCCAGAAAAGGGATGTTGCTACGACCATAGTGAGCGGTGAATTTTATGGTGGGATGCTGTTTGTTCAGCCAGTCCAGGAAATGTTTGAGTTTTGTTTCTCCATGGGTCCCAGCATGATCACATCGTCGATGAATCGACGCCACAGGTCTGTGCTAATGTGGTGAGGGGATGATGGCAGCAGGCGTTCTTCGATCCACCCATAAAGAGGTTTGCAATCGCTGGCGCCATGGGTGTGCCATGGCCGTTCCGTGAATCTGGCGGAAGAAGTGGCCGTCGAAGTCAAAGACGTTGTTCTGGAGGACATGTTTCACGATGTCCAGCAGCAGAGGAGTACTGGGAGCGTCTTTGATCAGATGTCTGTTGTTCTTGAGCATATGTTGAAGTGATTCTGAAACCTCCTCATGCGGTATGCTCGGGTAGAGTGCAACCACGTCGACTGTGACGATAAGTACGTCCTCGTGTATGGGTTCCATTTTTTCTTTCCAGGCCTCCACCACCTGCAAGAAGTGCGTTGTATCCCTCAGGTACGATGGCAGTGCTTGCACGATGGGCTGAAGCCAATGATCTATGAGCTTGGAAAGCCGTTCCGTAGGTCCATTAACGCCGGAGATGATGGGTCGCCCTGGAGGTGTCTGGTTATCTTTGTGTATCTTTGGGAGATGGTGAAATGTGTGAGTCCTCACAGTTTGTTCATCGACCTTCCCCCATTCGTAGCATTTCTGGTCCACTATCTGTTCTTTCAGAAGCGTTTCCATGAAAGCATTGGATGTTGCAGCTATCTCTTTGGTTGGATCCTTGTGAAGTACTTCATAGTGTTCAGCTTTGTTGAGTTGTCTCCAGGCCTCTTTCTCATACTGGTCAAAGTCCTGCACTACAATCGCCCCTCCCTTGTCTGCTTGTGAAATGCGCAGAGTGCGGTTGTTGACCATGTCTTTTAATTCTGAGATGGCTTTTTGGCTCTCTCTTGAGATGTTCCATCTCTTTGGAGGATTGGGTGTGTGGGTGGTCACTCGTGCTACAAGTGTGGAGCTAAAGGCATCCAGGGCTTCATCCCTACCCGTGGGTGGCTGCCAAAAGTTTTTCTTGTAGAACTTGGGCTTTGACGGTAACTGGGTTGGTGTGTTGTCTGTGTACCAATACTCGCGTAGGCGAACTTTCCTTATGCCTTCTTTGATGTCGTATAGAAGCTGTAGCTCATCGTATGTTTTTGGGGTGGGGCAGAACTTGGGCCCAAGAGACAATACTCTGACCTGATCTTCGGAAAGTCGAACAGAAGACAGATTCACCACCTGGTCTGGTTCAGTTTCCACCTGTTTGCGTTTCTTTCTGAAGCGCCTATTGCTTTTGGTTGTGTTGAAACTTTGAGATGTAGACTGCTGCTGTGGCTTCTCTTTGTTCTTCAGAAGTTGGAGAAGTTTTTTGTGTTTGGTTTGTTGACAGTGGGTCTTGGTGTTCGTTTCTTTTCTTTCCAAGTCTGCCACAAAATCACGAAAGGCTTCTTTATGTAGGGAAGATCGGAGGGTGGTTACTGTTGATGCCAATGTCTCCTGGATGTTCTTTGAAGCTTGCTTGTAGAAATTGATGGAAAGTTTCATGATGGACTTCTCTGCACTGGAAATTACATTGTGTATCTTTTGGTGAAGTGTGTTGCTTTCCGGGAGGCCTGTGGAGGCAAAACGAACTCTCATACCATTGGGAGTAAGGTTCTTTTGTTGGCATGTTTGTAGAAAGTTGATGTGGGATAGGTATCTTTGAAGCTTTGTTGCTAAGTTGACACTCTGGCCGATCTCTGTGCTGGGTGAGCCAGATCCAGGTGTGACACCGGATGCATGAAGATAAGTTTGAGTGGTCATGGTGACGAACAATGGCTGATTGCAGAGATCTCTATGTGCCCCAAGGTGGATCCACGAAGGGATGCAGGTTGTTCCTCACTTCATGTGGAAATCATAATTCTTACTGTACACAACACCCGAACACCTTGTGGAGCGGTCAAATTTTCGACTTTAAAGTCTTTATCAAGAAACTCAGAATGTCGACTAACAAAGCATAGTTATTACGAAGTTATGTAGTAATATTTTGCGTCATTTTTATTGTGCGTCATTTTTATGATGTCATGCTGTGTGCCATACGCCCACACATACACACACACACACACACACACACACACACACAGAGTCGCACACACCTCCGCACACTCATACACACATTCATTCACATACTCCCAAACACACACACACACATTCACATACCCAAAACACACACACACACACACACACACACACACATGCACATACTCTCACACACGCACCCACACACACACATACACACACGCGCACCCACACTCACACTCATGCTAAAGTGAAGGGTGTGCTAACAGGTAAAATTGTCCTTCCTTCCCTCATCGCGTCGAGCGGGATTTCCTTTGGGCACTGTACAGTCGCAGCTCATGCAGATTGGACCATGGGAAGGATTGGAGTCAGTCCCACACATTCAATCCTGAGGGTAGTTGGTGCGCAGTTTGTGTCTCCAAAACCTTTCTCTTTCTTTCCTCCTGTTTGGATCTTCTGTTAGGATATGTTCTATGGCTGTGACTCTCAGGTGTTCAATGGAGTGTCCAGGGGTCTGGAAGTGACGAGCCACCAGCGTTTCCCTTCTTTCCTCCACCCATTTCTTGTTGTAGTCAGGTTTTGTTGTTCTTGTGCTCTTCTGTTCGTCTGAGTTTTTGATGTTCGATCTGTGTCCATAGAATCTGTGTTGTAGAGTCTGTCCCGTCTCTCCTACATATTGCACATCTTTGCATTTGGCACAGTCAATGAGGTAGATGAGGTTTCTGCTTTTGCATGTCATAGAGTCCCTGATGGTGAAATTCTGTTCTGATCGGACACTTTTGAACATTGTAGTCTCTCTGAGGTGTTTGAGGCACAAGATGCATCTCCTTGCAGTGCACTTTTTGCAGCCCGCTTCTGTATTCCCCTGAATCTTGGCAAATGGGGGACAGGAGGGCATGAGTATATTTCTGAGGCTTTTGCTGGCTCTTTCTCCTACCATGGGTGGAGCAGGCATCGCTTTCTTCATTCTGCGGCTGGTGTGGAGCGTGGCTATGCCTTCTTTCAGCCATATAGCCAGTGGAGGGTGGCTGGGGTTATGGGTCACGATGAATGGAACTCTGTTGGAATTCTCTTTGGGCTTGGTGGCGAACTTGAGGGTGGATTCTCGGGGGATGGAGGACACCCTGTCAATGGCAGCCTGTATCAGTTATTTAGTTAGTTATTTATTTAGTTGGTTGGATGGTTGGTTGGTTGGTTAGTTAGTTAGTTAGTCAGTGAGTTACTTAGATAGGCAGGTAGGTAGTTAATTAGTTACTTAGTTAGTTATTTACTTATGTTGGTAGGTAGTTGATTTCATTAGTTAGTTATTTGGTTAGTTAGTAAGATGGTTAGTGAGTTAGTTATTTAGTCAGTTAGTTAGCTAGTTGGATAGTTAAAAAGGAATCTTTTGACTTACTTATGTTGGTGGTTAGTTCATTACGTTCGTTAGTTAGTTAGTTTGTAAGTTAGTTAGTTAGTTAGGTAGGTAGTTTGGTAGTCAGTTAGTTAGTTATTTAGTCAGACTGTAAAGAGTTTGTTGCTTAGTTACTTAATTAGTGAGTTAGGTAGTTGGATGGTCAAATAGGAAGCTTTTGACTTACTTATGTTGGTAGTTAGTTCATTACCTTAGTTAGTGAGTTAGTTAGTGAGTTAGTTAGTTATTTAGTTAGTTAGGTAGTTAGTTAGTTAGATAATCAGATAGTTAGATAATCAGTTAGTAGTTAATTAGTTATTTTGTTAGTTATTTAGTTAGTTCGTTCGTTCGTTCGTTCGTTCGTTAGTTAGTTTGTTAGTTAGTTCGTTAGTTCGTTATTTCTTTAATTCGTTATTTATTTATTTAGTTGATTGGTTTGTTGGTTAGTTAGTTAGTTAGTAGTTAGTTAGTTAGTTGCTTAGATAGGTATGTAGTTAGTTAATTAGTTAGTTACTTAGTTATTTCCTTATGTTGGTAGGTAGCTGATTAGATTAGTTATTTATTTGGTTAGTTAGTTACGAAGATAGTTAGTTATTTAGATAGTTTGTTAGTTAGTTAGTTATCTAGTTTGATAGTTTGTTAGTTAGTTAGTTAGTTAGTTAGCTTTTAGTTATATATTTTGTTAGTTAGTTAGTTAGTTTGTTAGTTTTGTATGTTAGTTAGCTAGTTGGTTGGTTGGTTGGTTAGTTAGTTAGTTAGTTAGTTAGTTAGTTAGTTAGTTAGTTAGTTAGTTAGTTGGTTGGTTGGTTGGTTGGTTGGTTGGTTGGTTCGTTAGTTAGTTTAGTTAGTTTGTTAGTTAATTACTTATTTAGTTAGTTAGTTAGCTAGTTGGATAGTTAAAAAGGAATCTTTTGACTTACTTATGTTGGTGGTTAGTTCATTACGTGCGTTAGTTAGTTAGTTTGTAAGTTAGTTAGTTAGTTAGGTAGGTAGTTAGTTAGGTAGTTAAGTAGTCAGTTAGTTAGTTAGTTAGTCAGACTGTAAGTTAGTTTGATACTTAGTTTCTTAGTTAGTGAGTTAGTTAGTTGGATGGTCAAATAGGAAGCTTCTGACTTGCTTATGTTGGTAGTTAGTTCATTACCTTAGTTAGTTAGTTAGTTAGTTAGTTAGTTAGTTAGTTAGTTAGTTAGTTAGTTATTTCCTTATGTTGGTAGGTAGCTGATTTCATTAGTTAATTATTTGGTTAATTAGTTAGGACGATAGTTAGTTAGTTAGTTAGTTAGTTAGTTAATTCCTTATGTTGGTAGGTAGCTGATTTCATTAGTTAGTTATTTGATTAGTTAGTTAGGAAGATAGTTAGTTAGTTACTTAGTTAGTTAGTTTTTAGTTAATTACTTATCTAGTCAGTTAGTTAGCTAGTTGGATAGTTAAAAAGGAATCTTTTGACTTCCTTATGTTGGTGGTTAGTTCATTACGTTCGTTTGTTAGTTAGTCTGTAAGTTAGTTAGCTAGTTAGTTAGATAGGTAGTTAGTTAGGCAGTTAGGTAGTCAGTTAGTTAGTTAGTTAGTTAGTTGCTTAGATAGGTAGGTAGTTAGTTAATTAGTTATTTACTTAGTTATTTCCTTATGTTGGTAGGCAGCTGATTTCATTAGTTAGTTAGTTAGATAGTTAGTTAGTTAGTTGCTTAGTTTGTTTGTTAGTTAGTTAGTTAGTTAGTTAGTTAGTTAGTGAGTTAAATAGTTAGTTAGTTATTTAGTTTGTTAGTTAGTGAGTGAGTTAGTTAGTTAGTTAGTTAGTCAGTTAGTTAGTTAGTTAGTTTTGTAAGTTAGTTAGTTGGTTCGTTCATTCGTTAGTTAGTTAGTTAATTCGTTTGTTCGTTAATTCGTTACTTCGATATTTCGTTAGTTAGTTACTTAGTTAGATAGTTAGTTACTTAGTTAGTTAGTTAATGAGTTAAATAGTTAGTTAATGAGTTAAATAGTTAGTTAGTTAATGAGTTAGTTAGTTAGTTAGTTAATTAATTAATTACTTTGTTAGTTAGTTAATTAGTTAGTTAGTTAGTTAGTTAGTTAGTTAGTTAGTGAGTTAGTTAGTCAGTTAGTTTGTTCGTTAATTCGTTACTTCGTTATTTCGTTAGTTAGTTATATAGTTATTTAGTTGGTTGGTTGGTTGGTTAGTTAGTTAGTTAGTTAGATTATTAGTTAGTTAGTTGGTTAGTTAGTTAGTTAGTTGGTTAGTTAGTTTTTTTTAGTTAGTTAGTTAGTTAGTTAGTTAGTTATTAGTTATTTAGTTAGTTAGTTTGTTCGTTAATTCGTTACTTCGTTATTTCGTTAGTTAGTTAGTTAGTTATTTGGTTGGTTGGTTTGTTGGTTGGTTGGTTGGTTAGTTAGTTAGTTATTTAGATAGTTAGTTAGTTTGTTAGTTCGTTCGTTCGTTAGTTAGTTAGTTAGTTCGTTTGTTCGTTAATTCGTTACGTGGTTATTTCGTTAGTTAGTTATTTAGTTATTTATTTATTTAGTTGGTTGGATGGTTTGGTTGGTTGGTTAGTTAGTTAGTTAGTCAGTGAGTTACTTAGATAGGTAGGTAGGTAGTTAATTAGTTACTTAGTTAGTTATTTACTTATGTTGGTAGGTAGTTGATTTCATTAGTTAGTTATTTGGTTAGTTAGTAAGATTGTTAGTTAATTAGTTATTTAGTCAGTTAGTTAGCTAGTTGGAAGTTAAAAAGGAATCTTTTGACTTAGCTTATGTTGGTGGTATGTTATTACGTTGTTAGTTATTTTGTATTAGTTAGTATTAGTTAGTATAGTTAGTAGTTAGTTAGGTAGTTAGGTAGTCAGTTAGTTAGTTAGTTAGTTAAGACTAGTAATAGTTAGTTTGTTACTTAGTTATTAGTTATTTGAGTTAGGTAGTTGGATTAAATAGTTAGTGTTCTGACTTCTTATGTTGTTCATTACCGTTAGTTAGTTCGTTGTTTATGTTATGTTATTCGTTATTTCGTTATTAGTTAGTAGGTAGTTATTAATTAGTTTAGTTATTTGGTTAATAGTTAGTTAGTACGTTATAGTTACTTAGATAGTAGGTAGGTAGTTAATTAGTTACTTAGTTAGTTATTTGACTTATGTTGGTGTTAGCTGATTTCATTAGTTTAGTTATTTTGTTTGTTTAGTATGTAGTTAAGGTAGTTACTAGTTAGTTATAGTTAGTTAGTAATAGTTATTAATTAGTTAGTTAGTTTATGGTAGTTAGATAGTTAGTTAGTTATATTAGTTAGTTGTTAGTATTAGTTATTACTTTGGTTAGTTAGTTAGTTAGTAGTTAGTTAGTTTATGTATGTAGTTAGTTATTGATTTGGTTGGTAGTTAGTTATTGTTAGTTATGTAGTTAGTTAGTTGTTAGTTGTATTAGTTATTAGTTAGTTAGTTAGTTAGTTGGTTGGTTGGTGGTTCGTTCGTTAGTTAGTTAGTTTAGTTAGTTGTGTTAGTTAATTACTTATTAGTCAGTTAGTTAGCTAGTTGGATAGTTAAAAAGGAATCTTTTGAATTACTTATGTTGGTGGTTAGTTCATTACGTTCGTTAGTTAGTTAGTTGTAAGTTAGTTAGTTAGTTAGTTAGGTAGTAGTTAGTTAGGCAGTTAGGTAGTCAGTTAGTTATAGATTAGTTAGTTAGTGCTAGATAGGTAGGTAGTTAGTTAATTAGTTATTTACTTAGTTATTTCCTTATGTTGGTAGCAGCTGATTTCATTAGTTAGTTAGTAACTTAGTTAGTTAGTTAGATAGTTAGATAGTTAGTTTAGTTAGTTAGTTGCTTAGTTTGTTTGTGAGTTAGTTAGTTAGTTAGTTAGTAGTCATTAGTTAGTTAGTTAGATAGTTATTTAGTTATTTAGTTAGTTAGTCAGTTAGTTAGTGAGTTAGTTAGTTAGTTAGTTAGTTAGGTAGTTCGTTCGTTCGTTCGTTCGTTAGTCAGTTAGTTAGTTCGTTTGTTCGTTAATTCGTTACTTCGTTATTCGATACTTAGTTATTTAGTTGGTTGGATGGTTGGTTGGTTGGTTGGTTAGTTAGTTAGTTAGTTAGTTAGTGAGTTACTTAGATAGGTAGGTAGGTAGTTAATTAGTTACTTAGTTAGTTATTTACTTATGTTGGTAGGTAGTTGATTTCATTAGTTAGTTATTTGGTTAGTTGGTAAGATAGTTAGTTAGTTAGTTAGTTAGATAGTTAGTTAGTTGGTTAGTTAGTTAGTTAGTTAGATATTTAGTTAGTTAGTTAATTAGTTAATTAGTGAGCGAGTTAGTTAGTTAGTTAGTTAGTTATTTAGTTAGTTTAGTTAGTTAGTTAGTTAGTTAGTTAGTTAGTTTTTATTTAATTACTTATCTAGTCAGTTAGTTAGCTAGTTGGATAGTTAAAAAGGAATCTTTGACTTACTTATTTGGTGGTTAGTTCAGTACGTTCGTTAGTTAGTTAGTTTGTAAGTTAGTTAGTTAGTTAGTTAGTTAGTTAGGTAGTTAGTTAGGTAGTTAGGTAGTCAGTTAGTTACTTAGTTAGTTAGTCAGATTGTAAGTTAGTTTGTTACTTAGTTACTTTATTAGTGAGTTAGGTAGTTGGATGGTCAAATAGGAAGCTTCTGACTTACTTATGTTGGTAGTTAGTTCATTACCTTAGTTAGTTAGTTAGTTTAGTTAGTTAGTTAGTTAGTTAGTTAGTGAGTTAGTTAATTTTTTAGTTAGTTAGAAAGTTAGATAATCAGTTAGTAGTTAATTATTAGTTTGTTAGTTATTTAGTTAGTTCGTTCGTTCGTTCGTTGTTAGTTAGTTTGTTAGTTAGTTCGTTATTTCTTTAATTCGTTAGTTCGTTAGTTATTCATTTAGTTATTTAGTTGATTGGTTGGTTGGTTCGTTAGTCAGTTAGTTAGTTAGTTACTTAGTTAGTTAGTTGGTTAGTTAGTTAGTTAGTTAGTTAGTTAGTTAGTTAGATAATTAGTTAGTTAATTAGTTAGTTAGTTAAATAGTTAGTTAGTTAGTTAGTTCGTTAGTTAGTTCGTTCGTTCGTTCGTTTCGTTCGTTAGCTAGTTAGTTAGTTCGTTTGTTCGTTAATTCGTTACTTCGTTATTTCGTTAGTTAGTTATTTAGTTATTTAGTTGGTTGGTTGGTTGGTTGGTTAGTTAGTTAGTTATTTAGTTAGTTAGTTAGTTAGTGAGTTTACTTAGATAGGTAGGTAGGTAGTTAATCAGTTACTTAGTTAGTTATTTACTTATGTTGGTAGGCAAATGATTTCATTAGTTAGTTATTTGTTTAGTTAGTAAGATAGTTAGTTAGTTAGTTAGGTTATTAATTAGTTAGTTAGTTAGTTAGTTTGATAATTAGTTAGTTAGTTAATTAGTTGCTTAGCTATTAGTTATTTATTTTTTAGTTGTTAGTTAGTTAGTTAGTTAAGTAGTTAGTTAGTTAGTTAATTAGTTAGTTAGTTAGTTTTGTAAGTTAGTTAGTTAGTTAATTACTTATTTAGTCAGTTAGTTGCCTAGTTGGATAGTTAAAAAGGAATCTTTTGACTTACTTATGTTGGTTGGTTCGTTCGTTCGTTAGTTAGTTAGTTTAGTTAGTTAGTTTGTTAGTTAATTACTTATTTAGTCAGTTAGTTGCCTAGTTGGATAGTTAAAAAGGAATCTTTTGACTTACTTTATGTTGTGGTTAGTTCATTACGTTCGTTAGTTAGTTTGTAAGTTAGTTAGTTAGTTAGGTGGGTAGTTAGTTAGGTAGTTAGGTGGTCAGTTAGTTAGTTAGTTAGTTAGTTAGTCAGACTGTAAGTTAGTTTGTTACTTAGTTATTAGTTAGTGAGTTAGGTAGTTGGATGGTCAAATAGGAAGCTTCTGACTTACTTATGTTGGTAGTTATTTCATTACCATAGTTAGTTAGTTAGTTAGTTAGTTAGGTAGTTAGTCAGTTAGTTAGTTAGTTAGTTAGGTAGGTAGTTAGTTAATTAGTTAGTTATATTAGTTAATCAGTTAGTTAACTAGTTTGATAGTTAAATAGGAAGCTTCTGACTTACTTATGTTGGTAGTGAGTTTATTACGTTACTTAGTTAGTTGGTTGGTTGGTTGGTTAGCTAGTAAGTTAGTTATTTAGATATTTAGTTAATCAGTTAGTTAGTAGTGAATTACTTAGTTAGTCGGTTAGTTACTCAGAAAGTAAGTTACATAGTTAGTTATAGTTTTAGTTAGTTAGATAGTTTTACTTATTTAGTTAGTTAGTTTATTGGTTGGTTAGCTGGTTAGTTAGTTAGGTAATTCGTTATATAATTAGTTAGTTAGTTTTATAGTTAGTTAGTTTTAGTTATTTAGGTAGTTAGTTAGTTAGTTAGTTAGTTAGTTAGTTAGTTAGTTGATTCGTCAGTTAGATAGTTGAATACGAAGCTTCTGACTTACTTGTGCAGGTAGTTAGTTCATTCCGTTTGTTAGTTAGTTTTGGTTGGATGGTTAGTTTAGTTAGTTAGTTAGTTAGTTTTGTAAGTTAGTTAGTTAGTTGGTTGGTTGGTTGGTTGGTTCGTTCGTTAGTTATTTAGTTTAGTTAGTTAGTTTGTTAGTTAATTACTTATTTAGTCAGTTAGCTAGTTGGATAGTTAAAAAGAATCTTTTGACTTACTTATGTTGGTGGTTAGTTCATTTGTATGTTAATTAGTTAGTGATGTAGGTAGTTAGTTAGTTAGTTAGTGAGTTACTTAGATAGGTAGGTAGGTAGTTAATTAGTTGCTTAGTTAGTTATTTACTTATGTTGGTATGTAGTTGATTTCATTAGTTAGTTATTTGGTTTGTTAGTAAGATAGTTAGTTAGTCAATTTGTTAGTTACTTAGTTAGTAAGTAAGTTAGTTAGATAGTTAGTTAGTTAGTTAGTTACTTAGTTAGTTAGTTAGTTAGATAGTTAGTTAGTTAGTTGCTTAGCTATTAGTTATTTATTTGGTTATTAGTTAGTTATTTTGTTAGTTTTGTATGTTAGTTAGTTAGTTGATTGGTTGTTGTTGGTTAGTTAGTTAGTTAGTTAGTTAGTTAGTTTAGTTAAGTTGGTTGTTGGTTGGTTCGTTCGTTAGTTAGTTAGTTTAGTTAGTGTGTTAGTTAATTACTTATTTAGTTAGTTAGTTAGCTAGTTGGATAGTTAAAAAGGAATCTTTTGACCTACTTATGTTGGTGGTTAGTTCATTAAGTTCGTTAGTTAGTTAGTTTGTAAGTTAATTAGTTAGTTAGGTAGGTAGTTAGTTAGGTAGTTAGGTAGTCAGTTAGTTAGTCAGTTAGTTAGTCAGACTGTAAGTTAGTTTGTTACTTAGTTACTAAATTAGTGAGTTAGGTAGTTGGATGGTCAAATAGGAAGCTTCTGACTTGCAAATGTTGGTAGTTAGTTCATTACCTATTAGTTATTAGTTAGTTAGTTAGTTAGTTAGTTATTTCCTTATGTTGGTAGGTAGCTGATTTCATTAGTTAATTATTTGGTTAATTAGTTAGGACGATAGTTAGTTAGTTAGTTAGTTAGTTAGTTAATTCCTTATGTTGGTAAGTAACTGATTGCATTAGTTAGTTATTTGGTTAGTTAGTTAGGAAGATAGTTAGTTTAGTTAGTTAGTTGTTAGTTATTTATTTGGTTAGTTAGTTGGTTAGTTAGTTAGTTAGTTAATTAGTTAGTTAGTTTGTTAGTTAATTACTTATTTAGTCAGTTAGTTAGCTAGTTGGATAGTTAAAAAGGAATCTTTTGAATTACTTATGTTGGTGGTTAGTTCATTACGTTCGTTTGTTAGTTAGTCTGTAAGTTAGTTAGTAGTTAGTTAGGTAGGTAGTTAGTTAGGCAGTTAGGTAGTCAGTTAGTTAGTTAGATAGTTAACTAGTTGCTTAGATAGGTAGGTAGTTAGTTAATTAGTTATTTACTTAGTTATTTCCTTATGTTGGTAGGCAGCTGATTTCATTAGTTAGTTAGTTTACTTAGTTAGTTAGTTAGATAGATAGTTAGTTAGTTAGTTGCTTAGTTTGTTTGTGAGTTAGTTAGTTAGTTAGTTAGTCAGTTAGTTAGTTAGTTAGATAGTTATTTAGTTATTTAGTTAGTTAGTCAGTTAGTGAGTTAGTTAGTTAGTTAGTTAGTTAGTTAGTTAGTTAGGTAGTTCGTTCGTTCGTTCGTTCGTTTCATTAGTTAGTCTTGTTAGTTAATTCGTTACTTCGTTATTTCGATACTTAGTTATTTAGTTGGTTGGATGGTTGGTTGGTTGGTTAGTTAGTTAATTAGTTAGTTAGTTAGTGAGTTACTTAGATAGATAGGTAGGTAGTTAATTAGTTACTTAGTTAGTTATTTACTTATGTTGGTAGGTAGTTGATTTCATTAGTTAGTTATTTGGTTAGTTGGTAAGATAGTTAGTTAGTTAGTTATTAGTTAGATAGTTAGTTAGTTAATTAGTTAGTTAATGAGCGAGTTAGTTAGTTAGTTAGTTAGTTAGTTATTTAGTTAGTTAGTTAGTTAGTTAGTTTTTAGTTAATTACTTATTTAGTCAGTTAGTTAGCTAGTTGGATAGTTAAAAAGGAATCTTTTGACTTACTTATGTTGGTGGTTAGTTCAGTACGTTCGTTAGTTAGTTAGTTTGTAAGTTAGTTAGTTAGTTAGGTAGTTAGTTAGGTAGTTAGGTAGTCAGTTGGTTAGTTAGTTAGTTAGTCAGATTGTAAGTTAGTTTGTTACTTAGTTACTTATTAGTGAGTTAGGTAGTTGGATGGTCAAATAGGAAGCTTCTGACTTACTTTCGTTGGTAGTTAGTTCATTACCTGAGTTAGTTAGTTAGTTATTTAGTTAGTGAGTTAGTTATTTTTTAGTTAGTTAGTTAGTTGATAATCAGAAAGTTAGATAATCAGTTAGTATTAATTAGTTAGTTTGTTAGTTATTTAGTTAGTTAGTTCGTTCGTTAGTTAGTTTGTTAGTTAGTTCGTTAGTTCGTTATTCTTTAATTCGTTAGTTCGTTAGTTAGTTATTTAGTTATTTAGTTGATTGGTTGGTTGGTTAGTTAGTCAGTTAGTTAGTTAGTTACTTAGTTAGTTAGTTGGTTAGTTAGTTAGTTAGATAATTATTAGTTAATTAGTTAGTTAGTTAAATAGTTAAATAGTTAGTTAGTTAGTTAGAGTTAGTGTTAGTTAGTTGGTTAGTTCGTTCGCGTTCGTTCGTTCGTTCGTTTGTTAGCTAGTTCGTTCGTTGTTCGTTTGTTCGTTAATTCGTTACTTCGTTATTTCGTTAGTTAGTTATTTAGTTATTTAGTTGGTTGGTTGGTTGGTTGGTTGGTGGTTAGTTAGTTAGTTAGGTAGTTAGTTAGTTAGTTAGTGAGTTACTTAGATAGGTAGGTAGGTAGTTAATCAGTTACTTAGTTAGTTATTTACTTATGTTGGTAGGCAAATGATTTCATTAGTTAGTTAGTTAGTTATTTGTAGTTAGTTAGTTAGTAGTTAGTTAGTTAGTTAGTTAGTTATTAGTTAGTTAGTTAGTTAGTTAGTTAGTTGCTTAGTAAGTTAGTTATTGTTAGTTAGTTAGTATAGTTAGTAGTAGTTAGTATTTTGGTTTAAAGTTAGTTAGTTAGTTTGTAAGTAGTTAGTTAGTTGGTTGGTTGGTTGGTTGGTTCGTTAGTTAGTTAGTTTAGTTAGTTAGTTTGTTAGTTAATTACTTATTCAGTCCAGTTAGTTGCCTAGTTGGATAGTTAAAAAGGAATCTTTTTACTTACTTATGTTGGTGGTTAGTTCATTACGTTCGTTAGTTAGTTTGTAAGTTAGTTAGTTAGTTAGGTAGGTAGTTAGTTTGATAGTTAGGTGGTCAGTTAGTTACTTAGTTAGTTAGTCAGACTGTAAGTTAGTTTGTTACTTAGTTACTTAGTTAGCGAGTTAGGTGGTTGGATAGTCAAATAGGAAGCTTCTGACTCACTTATGTTGGTAGTTATTTCATTACCTTAGTTAGTTAGTTAGTTAGTTATTTAGTCAGTTAGTTAGTTAGTTAATTAGTTAGTTAGGTAGGTAGTTAATTAGTTAGTTATTTAGTTAATCAGTTAGTTAGCTAGTTTGATAGTTAAATAGGAAGCTTCTGACTTACTTATGTTGGTAGTGAGTTTATTACGTTACTTAGTTAGTTGGTTGGTTGGTTGGTTAGCTAGTAAGTTAGTTATTTAGATATTTAGTTAATCAGTTAGTTAGTAGTGAATTACTTAGTCGGTTAGTTACTCAGAAAGTAAGGTACATAGTTAGTTAGTAGTTTTAGTTAGTTTGATAGTTTTACTTATTTAGTTAGTTAGTTTATTGGTTGGTTAGCTGGTTAGCTGGTTAGTTAGTTAGGTAATTCGTTATATAATTAGTTAGTTAGTTAGTTATATAGTTAGTTAGTTAGTTATTTAGGTAGGTAGTTAGTTAGTTAGTTAGTTGATTCGTCAGTTAGATAGTTGAATACGAAGCTTCTGACTTACTTGTGCAGGTAGTTAGTTATTCCGTTAGTTAGTTAGTTGGTTGGTTGGTTAGTTAGTTGGTTGGATGCTTAGTTAGTTAGTTAGTTAATTAGTTAGTTAGTTAGTTTTGTAAGTTAGTTAGTTAGTTGGTTGGTTGGTTGGTTGGTTCGTTCGTTAGTTATTTAGTTTAGTTAGTTAGTTTTTTAGTTAATTACTTATTTAGTCAGTTAGTTAGCTAGTTGGATATTAAAAAGAATCTTTTGACTTACTTATGTTAGTGGTTAGTTCATTACGTTCGTTAGTTAATTAGTTTGTATGTTAATTAGTTAGTGAGGTAGGTAGTTAGTTAGTTAGTTAGTTAGTCAGACTGTAAGTTACTTTGTTACTTAGGTAGTTGGATGGTCAAATAGGAAGCTTCTGACTTACTTATGTTGGTAGTTAGTTCATTTCCTTAGTTAGTTAGTTAATTCGTTAATTAGTTAGTTAGTTAGTTAGTTAGTTAGTTAGTCAGTTAGTTAGTTAGTTAGTTCGTTCGTTCGTTAGCTAGTTGGGTAGTTAGTCAGTTAGTTAGTTAGTTAGGTAGTTAGTTAGTTATTAGTTAGTTAGTTAGTTAGTCAGTTAGTTAGCTAGTTTGATAGTTAAATAGGAAGCTTCTGACTTACTTATGTTGGTAGTGAGTTTATTACGTTACTTAGTTGGTTGGTTGGTTAGCTAGTAATTTAGTTATTTAGATATTTAGTTAATCAGTTAGTTAGTAGTGCATTACTTAGCTAGTCGGTTAGTTAGTCAGAAAGTAAGTAACTTAGTTAGTTAGTAAGTTTTAGTTAGTTAGATAGTTTTACTTAGTTAGTTAGTTTATTGGTTGTTTAGCTGGTTAGTTAGTTAGTTAGGTAATTTGTTATATAGTTAGTTAGTTAGTCATTAGTTAATTAGTTGCTTAGCTATTAGTTATTTATTTGGTTAGTAGTTAGTTAGTTAGTTAGTTAGGTAGTTAGTTAGTTAGGTAGTGAGTTAATTAGTTAGTTAGTTAGTTAGTTAGGTTAGTTAGTTAGTTGGTTGGTTGGTTGGTTCGTTAGTTATTAGTTTTAGTTAGTTAGTTTGTTAGTTAATTACTTATTTAGTCAGTTAGTTGCCTAGTTGGAATCTTTTGACTTACTCATGTTGGTGGTTAGTTCATTACGTTCGTTAGTTAGTTAGTTTGTAAGTTAGTTAGTTAGTTACGTAGGTAGTTAGTTAGGTAGTTAGGTTGTCAGTTAGTTACTTAGTTAGTTAGTCAGACTGTAAGTTAGTTTGTTACTTAGTTACTTAGTTAGTGAGTTAGGTAGTTGGATTGTCAAATAGGAAGCTTCTGACTTACTTATGTTGGTAGTTAGTTCATTAACCATTAGTTAGTGTTTAGTTAGTTTTGAATAGTTAAATAGTGAAGCTTCTGACTTACTTATGTTGGTAGTGAGTTTATTACGCTACTTAGTTAGTTGGTTGGTTAGCTAGTAAGTTAGTTATTTAGATATTTAGTTAATCAGTTAGTTAGTAGTGAATTACTTAGTTAGTCAGTTAGTTAGTCAAAGAGTTAGTTAGTTAGTTTTAGTTAGTTAGATAGTTTTACTTAGTTAGTTAGTTAGTTTATTGGTTGGTTAGCTGGTTAGGTGGTTAGTTAGTTAGTTAGGTAATTCGTTATTCAGTTAGTTAGTTAGTTAGAGAGTTAGTTAGTTAGTCAGTTAGTTATGTAGATTGTTAGCTGAATAGTTAGTTAGTTAGTTAGTTTATTAGTTAGCTAGTTAGTTAGTTAGTTAGTTAGTTATTATTTGGTTGGTTGGTTGGTTCGTTAGTTAGTTAGTTAGTTAGTTAGTTAGTTTAGTTAGTTTGTTAGTTAATTACTTAT
The DNA here is from genome assembly GCA_030674185.1 of Monoplex corrugatus. Classification (NCBI taxonomy): domain Eukaryota; kingdom Metazoa; phylum Mollusca; class Gastropoda; order Littorinimorpha; family Ranellidae; genus Monoplex; species Monoplex corrugatus. Next base: position 7,863 of record JAPXFY010001243.1, on the reverse strand, counting down.
TTAGTCAGTTAGTTAGCTAGTTTGATAGTTAAAAAGGAATCTTTTGACTTACTTATGTTGGTGGTTGGGTCATTACGTTCGTTAGTTAGTTAGTTTGTAAATTAGTTACTTAGTTAGGTAGGTAGGTAGTTAGGTAGTTAGTCAGACTGTAAGTTAGTTTGTTACTTAGTACTTAGTTAGTGAGTTAGTTTTAGTGGATAGTTAAAATGGAATCTTTTGACTTACTTATGTTGGTGGTTAGTTCATTACGTTCTTTAGTTAGTTAGTTTGTAAGTTAATTAGTTAGTGAGGTAGGTAGGTAGTTAGTTATAGTTAGTTAGTTAGTCAGACTGTAAGTTACTTTGTTACTTAGTTACTTAGTGAGTTAGGTAGTTGGATGGTCATATAGGAAGCGTCTGACTTAGTTATGTTGGTAGTTAGTTCATTACTTTAGTTAGTTAGTTAGTTAGTTGATTCGTCAGTTAGATAGTTGAATACGAAGCTTCTGACTTACTTGTGCATGTAGTTAGTTCATTCCGTTAGTTAGTTAGTTGGTTGGTTGGTTAGTTAGTTGGTTGGATGGTTAATTAGTTAGTTAGTTAGTTTTGTAAGTTAGTTAGTTAGTTGGTTGGTTGGTTGGTTCGTTCGTTAGTTAGTTTAGTTAGTTAGTTTTTTAGTTAATTACTTATTTAGTCAGTTAGTTGCCTAGTTGGATAGTTAAAAAGGAATCTTTTGACTTACTTATGTTGGTGGTTAGTTCATTACGTTCGTTAGTTAGTTAGTTCGTAAGTTAATTAGTTAGTGAGGTAGGTAGTTAGTTAGTTAGTTAGTTAGTTAGTCAGACTGTAAGTTAGTTTGTTACTTAGTTACTTAGTGAGTTAGGTAGATGGATGGTCAAATATGAAGCTTCTGACTTACTTATGTTGGTAGTTAGTTCATTACCTTAGTTAGTTAGTTAGTTAGTTTTTAGTTAGTTAGTTAGATAATCAGTTAGTTAGATAATCAGTTAGTATTTAATTGGTCAGTTTGTTAGTTATTTAGTTAGTTCGTTCGTTCGTTCGTTAGTTAGTTAGTTCGTTTTAGTTCGTTAGTTCGTTAGTTCGTTAGTTGGTTAGTTAGTTATTTAGTTATTTAGTTGGTTGGTTGCTTGGTTAGTTAGTTAGTTACTTAGCTGCTTAGAAGGTAGGTAGTTAGTTAATTAGTTAGTTACTTAGTTATTTCCTTTTGTTGGTACGTAGCTGATTTAATTAGTTAATTATTTGGTTAGTTAGTTATTTGGTTAGTTAGTTAGGAAGATAGTTAGTTAGTCAGTTAGTTACTTAGTTAGTTACTTAGTTAGTTATTAGTTGCATAATAGGCAGGTAGTTAGTTAATTAGTTAGTTACTTAGTTATTTCATTATGTAGGTAGGTAGCTGATTTGATTAATTAGTTATTTGGTTAGTTAGTTACGAAGATAGTTAGTTAGTTAGTTAGTTAGTAAGTTAGTTAGTTAGTTAGTTAGTCAGTTAGTTTGCTAGTTAGTTAGTTAGTTAGTTTTTTTTGTTAGTTAGTTAGTTAGTTAGTAAGTTAGTTAGTTAATTAATTAATTAGTTAAGTTAACTAGTCAGTTAGTTAGTTAGTTAGTTAGATGATTAGTTAGTTAATCAGTTAGTTGGTTAATTAGTTATTTAGTTAGTTAGATAGTTCGTTCGTTCGTTCGTTAGCTAGTTAGTTAGTTCGTTTGTTCGTTAATTACGTTACTTCGTTTTCGTTAGTTATTTAGTTATTTAGTTGGTTAGTTGTTGTTGTTAGTTAGTTAGTTAGTTATGAGTCACTTCGATAGGTAGGTAGTAGTTAATTATTTACTTAGTTATTTTGCTTATGTTGTATGTAGTTGATTTCATTAGTTAGTTATTTGGTTTTTAGTAAGATAGTTAGTTAGTTAGTTAGTTGTTAGTTAGTTAGATAGTTAGTTAGATAGTGAATTACTTAGATAGGTAGGTAGGTAGTTAATCAGTTACTTAGTTAGTTATTTACTTATGTTGGTAGGTAGTTGATTTCATTAGTTAGTTATTTGTTTAGTTATAAGATAGTTAGTTAGTTATTATTAGTTAGTAATAATTAGTTAGTAGTTATTATTTAGATAATTAGTTAGTTAGTTTGTAGTTAGTTAGTTAGTTGTTAGTTAGTTAATTGCTTAGTATTAGTTATTTATTTGGTTATTTAGTCAGTTAGTTATTTAGTCATTAGTTAGTAGTCAGTTAGTTAGGTAGTTAGTTAATTAGTTAGTTAGTTAGTTTAGTTAGTTATTTAGTTAGTTTTGTAAGCTTGTTAGTTAGTTGGTTGTTGGTTGGTTCGTTCGTTAGTTAGGTAGTTTAGTTAGTTAGTTTGTTAGTTAATTACTTATTTAGTCAGTTAGTTGCCTAGTTGGATAGTTAGATAGGAATCTTTTGACTTACTTATGTTGGTGGTTAGTTCATTACGTTCGTTAGTTAGTTAGTTTGTAAGTTAGTTAGTTAGTTAGGTAGGTAGTTAGTTAGGTAGTTAGGTGGTCAGTTAGTTACTTAGTTAGTTAGTCAGACTGTAAGCTAGTTTGTTACTTAGTTACTTAGTTAGTGAGTTAGGTAGTTGGATGGTCAAATAGGAAGCTTCTGACTTACTTATGTTGGTAGTTAGTTCATTACCTTAGTTAGTTAGTTAGTTAGTTAGTTTAGTTAATTAGTTAGTTAGTTAGTCAGTTAGTTAGCTAGTTTGATAGTTAAATAGGAAGCTTCTGACTTACTTATGTTGGTAGTGAGTTTATTACGTTACTTCGTTAGTTGGTTGGTTGGTTGGTTAGCTAATAAGTTAGTTATTTAGATATTTAGTTAATCAGTTAGTTAGTAGTGAATTACCTAGTTAGTCGGTTAGTTATTCAGAAAGTTAGTTAGTTAGTTAGTTAGTTAGTTTTTGTTAGTTAGATAGTTTTACTTAGTTAGTTAGTTAGTTTATTGGTTGGTTAGCTGGTTAGTTAGTTAGTTAGGTAATTCGTTATATAGTTAGTTAGTTAGTTATTTGGTTAGTTATTTAGGAAGATAGTTAGTTAGATAGTTAGTTAGTTAGTTATGTAGATTGTTAGTTGAATAGTTAGTTAGTTTATTAGTTAGTTAGTTAGTTAGTTAGTTAGTTAGTTAGTTGGTTGGTTGGTTGGTTGTTCGTTAGTTAGTTAGTTTAGTTAGTTTGTTAGTTACTTATTATTTAATCATTTAGTTACCTAGTTGGATAGTTAAAAAGGAATCTTTTGACTTACTTATGTTGCTGGTTTGTTCATTACGTTCATTAGTTTGTTAGTTAGTTAGTTAAGTAGGTAGTCAATTAGTTAGTTACTTAGTTAGTCAGACTGTAAGTTAGTTTGTTACTTAGTTACTTAGTTAGTGAGTTAGGTAGTTGGATGGTCAAATAGGAAGCTTCTGACTTAGTTATGTTGGTAGTTAGTTCATTACCTTAGTTAGTTAGTTAGTTAATTAGTTAGTTAGTTAGATAATTAGTTAGTTAGATAATCAGTTAGTATTTAATTGGTCAGTTTGTTAGTTATTTAGTTAGTTAGTTCGTTCGTTCGTTCGTTAATTAGTTAGTTAGATAATCAGTTAGTATTTAATTGGTCAGTTTGTTAGTTATTTAGTTAGTTAGATAGTTAATTAGATAGTTAGTTAGTTAGTCAGTTAGTTATGTAGATTGTTAGTTTTATATATTACTTAGTTTATTAGTTAGTTAGTTAGTTAATTTGTTTGTTAGTTAGTTAGTTAGTTAGTTAGTTAGTTTTGTAAGTTAGTTTGTTAGTTGGTTGGTTGGTTGGTTCGTTCGTTAGTTATTTAGTTTAGTTAGTTAGTTTGTTAGTTAATTACTTATTTAGTCAGTTAGTTAGCTAGTTGGATAGTTAAAAAGGAATCTTTTGACTTACTTATGTTGGTGGTTAGTTCATTACGTTCTTTAGTTAGTTAGTTTGTATGTTAATTAGTTAGTGAGGTAGATAGTTAGTTAGTTAGTTAGTCAGACTGTAAGTTAGTTAATATACTTAGTTACTTAGTGAGTTAGGTAGTTGGATGGTCCAATAGGAAGCTTCTGACTTACTTATGTTGGTAGTTAGTTCATTACCTTAGTTAGTTAGTTAGTTAGATAATCCGTTAGTTAGATAATCAGTTAGTATTTAATTGTCAGTTTGTTAGTTATTTAGTTAGTTCGTTCGTTCGTTCGTTCGTTCATTCGTTCGTTAATTAGTTAGTTAGTTAGTTCGTTAGTTCGTTAGTTAGTTATTTAGTTATTTAGTTGGTTGGTTGCTTGGTTAGTTAGTTAGTTGCTTAGATAGGTAGTTAGTTAGTTAATTAGTTAGTTACTTAGTTGTTTCCTTATGTTGGTAGGTAGCTGATTTCATTAGTTAGGTATTTGGCTAGTTAGTTATTTGGTTAGTTAGTTAGGAAGTTAGTTAGTTAGTTAGTTAGTTATTAGTTATTAGTAAGTTAGTTAGTTAGTTAGTTAATTAGTTAGTTAGTTAGTTAGTTACTTAGTTAGTTACTTAGTTGCTTAGTTAGTTAGTTAGTTATTTAGTTAGTTAGTTAATTAGTTAGTTAGTTAGTTAGTTTGTTAGTTAGTTAGTTAGTTAGTTTGTTAGTTACTTAGTTAGTTACTTAGTTAGTTACTTAGTTAGTTATTTCTTTCGTTAGTTCGTTAGTTCGTTAGTTCGTTAGTTAGTTATTTAGTTATTAAGTTATTTAGTTATTTAGTTGGTTGGTTAGTTAGTTAGTTAGTTGCTAATATAGGTAGGTAGGTAGTTAATTAGTTACTTAGTTAGTTATTTCCTTATGTTGGTAGGTAGCTAATTTCATTAGTTAGTTATTTGGTTAGTTAGATAGGAAAATAGTTAGTTAGTTAGTTACTTAGTCAGTTAGTTAGTTAGTTAGCTAGTTAGTTAGTTTGTTAGTTTGTTAGTTTGTTAGTTAGTTAGTTAGTTAGTTAGTTAGTTAGTTTTAGTTAGTTAGTTAGTTAGTTAGTTCGATAGTTGAATACGAAGCTTCTGACTTACTTGTGCAGGTAGTTAGTTGAATCCGTTAGTTAGTTAGTTGGTTGGTTGGTTAGTTAGTTAGTTGGTTGGTTTTTTAGTTAGTTAGTTAGTTAGTTTGTTTGTTAGTTAGTTAGTTGGTTAGTTAGTTACTTAGTTAGTTAGTTAGGTATGTAGGTAGGTAGGTAGTTAGGTTGGTAGTTAGTTAGTTAGTTAGTTAGGTAGGTAGGTACGTAGTTAGGTAGTTCGTTCTTTCGTTAGTTAGTTATTTAGTGAGTGAGTTAGTTAGTTCGTTAAGTGGCTTATTATTTGTTTAGTTAGTTAGTCAGTTAATCAGTTAATCAGTTAATGTCGCTATATATATATAGTTAGTTAGTTATTCAGTGAGTTAGTTAGTTAGGTGGGTACTTAGTTGAACAGTTAGTTATTTAATTATATTCTTATTTATTTAGTTAGTTTGTTAGTTCGTTCGTTCGTTAGTTATTTAGTTAGGTAGTTAATCAGTTAGTTACTTACTTAGTTGCTTACGTTGGTATGTAGTTAGTTCATTTTGTTAGTGAATTACTTATCAGTTCGTTAGTTACTTAGCTAGTTGGATAGTAAACAGTAGGGTTTTTTTTCTTGCATCGGGCTGAATGGTATGGACATCTATGAAGGATTGGCATTTGCTTAATGAAGCTGAAAGAAATGACATTGACAGAGTTCTCCAGAAATTCGAAGAATACTTATGTGGTGTACACAGTATTCTTCGAATTTCTGGGTACACAGTATTCTTCGAATTTCTGGAGAACAATGAAACTTACGAAGCATTCAGATTCAATTGCAGACATCAAGCAGCAGGAGAACCTATCGAGCAGAACTCACCACACTACCCTCAGTCCAATGGAAAAGCAGAGGGCGCGGTGAAGGCTGCAAAGACGTGCATGAAGAAAGCAGAACACAACAATCAAGATCCCTTCCTCGCTTTACTTGAGCTGAGAAACATCCCGACAGAGACACAAGTGCCGACGTCAAAGACATTACTCCAACCTACAGTTGTACCAATCAAGAAAGAACTTGAGAAAAGGAAACTGAAGCAAGTGCACTACTACAACAGAAGCGCTGTAGAGCTGACAGAACTGAGTCCGGGACAGATTGTGAAATTCCAACCTCCAGGATCCAAAAAGTGGATCAGCACCAAAGTAGACCAAAAGGTGAACCTCCGGTCATACAACATTCGCATAGAGGACGGACGTCAGTACAGAAGGAATCGTCGTCAGCTACGAGACACAACAGAAACGGAGCTTCAGCAGACAATCAACCCTCAACGACTTGTCCAGAGATGGATGATTTCTGGAAGACATCAGGAAAGTGACACATCGGGCAAGCAACAGCAAATCATCATTCCATCAAAACAGATGCTGGAAGATAACAAGAAAACTGGACCTGGACGCCAGCATCGTCTGTCCGTGAGAACTCATCTGATCAGTCACCAGTCATCAAAATGTCTGAGACAAGCAGCATCAAGGAGCCAGATGAAGTTATGAAACAAACAAGGACAGGACAACCCGAACCAGTTAGTTCGAATTACAGAAGGCAAAACAAAAGGCCAGATTTCCTGAAATATGAATGAAACTGAAGACTGTACCACAATCAGATAAACTGAAAGCATTGCGAAATATGGACATGATGATGATTGATAGAGATAAAATGAAGTGAATGAATGATTGGGCCCTGTGCGTGAGAGAAAGATTGAGTGTTTGTTAAGTTAATGTTGTGATAAAGGTAGGAAAAATGGACTGAAAGATAGGAAAAATGATTAATTGATTTTGTTTCCTTAAAGAAAGGGAGATGTGATGTGTGTTGATTTATAGTAAACAGCGTGCGGATAACAGCACGGCATGATATTCGTTTAAATGATAACTGATTGCTGTTCACTGTGAAACTATATATATATAGTTAGTTGAGAATCAGACAGTCACGAGTAAAGACGAAGAAGCATTGCCCTGTCTTCCGAGTTGGCTGTAGAAAGAACGATTTAGTTAGATAGTTAGTAAAAAAGTTAGTTAGTTAAGGAGACTTCTTAACTAAGCTACCCACAAAAAGTTAAGGATCACTTGCACAAAAATTCATAACTTTCAAAATAAGAAAGCCAATGCGTTGAAGTTTGGCAAACATTTAATTCCATGCTTTAGGGATAACATACACAATTGCCTTCAATTTCGAGCAATCGTTTGGTGTGTACATTTGATCAAAGTGGGTACGTATCGAAATTTGATTTCCCAAAGTCATTGAAATCACAAGACAGGGCATTCTGATGCTCCCAAAAGTTCAGTAATGCGTGTAACCGCCATGGCTGTTCTGGCACTCGACGCAGAGAGTCCTCATCGAGTTGACCAGGTTGGTGAAGATCCTCTGTGGAAGCGCCTGCCACTCAGCCTGCAGCATCTGGTAGAGGTGTTGGGCATCCCTGGGAAGGGGGTGGTTGCTCCTCACTTTGCGATCCAGCTCATCCCAGAGGTTCTCAATCGGGTTGAGATCGGGACTCCATTCTGTTGACTCCAGACTGCTGCAGGAAGTCGTTGACCACCCTTGCCCTGTGGGGGCGAGCGTTGTCATCCTGGTAGACAGCCGTCGGTCCCATCTGCTGCAGTGTAGGCACAGCCAGCGGTCGAAGGATCTCATCCCGGTATTGGAGGCCAGTCAGGTTACCCTGTACATGATACAAGGGTTGTGTTGAGAGATGAAATCGTACTGGGTGTACATGACGAGACTGCGATCAAAATTACTGGAAGTGCGACAGCTGACATTGACTGCATATACTGATAATGTGTAACCGTCCAAATGATGAGAAAAACGCAGGACACGCAGGAAGTCCAAGCTTTCAAAG